>NDGN011515140.1:0-11802 GCA_002564285.1 Tympanoctomys barrerae
CCTACTAACTTGTTTTGAAACTGTCTCATTGCTATTTCTTTCTCAATAAAATTAATTTAAAAACAGGATGTTCCTTAGATAATTGCCCCTACAAAGGACCACTAGAGTATGTTTTATCTGGAAAACTTATTTCCAGGGAAGAAGTGTAAAAATAGAAGTAAAAGGTGAAGAAAACAAAGAGCAGAAAACAAGAATGGAAAAACAAAGGTCAGATAGTTCAGCGGACTAAAGCGCCTGGTTAGGCAGAGCACAGTGGTTGCGCTCAGTTCTTGGTTTGCCGTGCTGGACCCCCTTCCCCTCCCAGGGGGCATGTTGAGAAGGTGATTGAGACTGGCATGGTGGCTCGCACCTATCATCCCAGCACTTGGAAGGCTGGAAACAGGACAATCACTATGAGTCCCATCTAGGTAGTGAGACCCTGTAGACCCTGTCCTAAATAAAAAAAAAAAAAAAAGGAAAGAAAGAAAAGAAAAGAAAAAGAATTGAAAAACAGCTATCAGTTTGCAAATGTAGATTATCAATAGGGCACTGAGTCACCTATTGTTGCTCTTGCCTACTCCTGAGAATTGTGGTTTTCTTGCATATGGTCATAATTCACCTCAGCAGCATGTTTTCTAGAGATGATAGAAGGGCAGGAAGGGACTACCTAAAAGAAAAATGACATTTTGCTGAACATCACCTTACAAAACACATATGGCATGTTTTGGTGCTGTTCTAGAAACCATATAATTACTACCAAAACTTGCCACTGGCTTTACTCCCAGAGCAAGCAGCTTGGGCCCTCAGTCACTGGGGTTTCCTAGGCAACAACAGTGTAAACTTGAGGAGTAAGACTGGAATAGAGATTGACGTTGATCTAAACCAATCCTGCCAGGAGTCTACCTAATGTTCCCAGGCCACTCAATTAGCACTAAGAGGGTTGGCCAGAACTTCTGTGAAAGACAGGTAGGAAGGAGAATTCACAGAGGTGTGGGCGGAGACCAGTTTTCCCAGATCGGGGAGAGGCGTCCATAGTTTCAGTTCTAAGCAACTGGTGACAACAGGTTAGCGTTTAAGGTAAACCAATGTTTTCATTTGTTATTCCCTTTTAGTTTTTGCTTAACTAAGAAAAGAGAATAGTAAATATTATTCTCTAAAGAGAAAACTTAAAAGTTCTGAGACTTCACTGGGCTGTCTTCTGGCAGAGGAAGTAGGTTGGCATTGAAAGAGGATTTGTGATCTTTGAAAAGGTTAGATAAAAATGTACAAAAGTTAATTCATTCAGTAAATGGGAAGGAAATAATTTCCTTCACTATGTAGTGGGTATGTAAGTGCAAAGTGGTTAGATGATTGAAGTATCTTGATGGCCAGTGAAAATCCAGAGCTGCAATGAATTTCTGCATCTGACAATGCAGAAGCAACAAAGACAGGGCTTTCATTCCAAGCCTGCTGAGCCTGGTAAGTTTGTCCCGTGTGTGCCGTACCATGCTGTGCTAATAGCAAAATCAGAGTCAGGATAAAGGAATGCAGATATGGCCTCTTCAGCACTTTTATCAGAGAATTGATTGGATTAATGAGACAAGCTGCCAATAAGGCAACACTAGCTGCTCAGGCATCTGGCTCCCATCCCTTTAGCCTGGAGTATAAGCAGATCATACTTGTACATGAAATTCTTTTGTGTTTTGAGACCTCTTAGCCTTTTCTTGAAGCCTTATAATCAAGACAATATACTTTAGTGTGTGTTTTAAAACTAAGATTTCAGTTGTAAGAATTTGTTTGAATTTATATTTGGATATGTTATCTCTAACATGATGATTAATTATGATAGCACTCTAATAGGATCATCCCAAGTGTTGATGGTATGTGATAAAAAAAAATACAGCCTGTGATTTTAAGTTGTGTCAGTCTAGTAGAGTGGGCAGTTCTGGAAGCAAAGAATTATGCTGTAGTGCAGTGCAACGCTGTTAATTTGCATAGTGGCTTACATAGAACCTCACTAGATGTTCCACTCTGGTGGGAGTAATTGTATGAAGCTTGAGGAGAGTGATTACTCCAAGCAGATAGGACTTCTCTAGGCAAACAACGAGGGGCAGTGTCCCGACAGCATGATTGTGTGTAAAAAGAAATAGAGATCCACAACAATGTGATATGTGGAGTGAATATGAGTGAATAGAGATGTAGAGTAGATTTTAAATAGATAAATAATTACTAGAAAGTGGCTGAAATCGTAAGACTGTCCAGCGCATTAATCTGATCCTAAGACTTTTCCCTTTATGGCATACCATTCGAAACTATGAAAGAATCTCAAACTAGGAAATGAAGTTCAGGTTTGAATTTTATGAAGATTGCTCTGACAGTTGTTTGAAGTATTGGAGGGGATAAGGATAGAGGCAGGGAACCAGCTAGTACATAGTTACAATACTGGATATGAGAGGTGGCTTATTTCATTACTGGGTCAGTAGTCATGACAGTGAGGGTAATAAAGATGTCAGATGTGTCAAGATAGTGAAGCTGTACTGGACTTATCTGTAATTGGATGTAGAGGGTGAGGAGGAGTCCAGGATAATGTTCAGTTAATGTCCTATGTAAATGAGTTTTCATAGAGCAAAGAGTAAGGAGGAAAGATAATGACTTGCTTCTGTCATGTTAAACTGAAATAGTCATTCAAGTGTACACATTTTGTAGGAAATCAGAAATCTAGATTTGATATTCAGGAGAGTTACTGAAGTGGGAAAACATCTACAAAGCATCATTTGGTCACTGGCTATGCCTGACATTTCTGATGATTAATGATGGCTGAGAAATAGCAGCATTTCAGAAGCTGGCAGAAGAGGAGGGGAAAAAATGGGACTGACACAGAGGAAGGAACAGAGATATAGAACATATTCTTAAAAGATGAATGAAAAGAGTTTCTAAATGGAATTTGATCATTATACTGTTGGGAGAAGTAAACTAGGGAGTGTGAATGATGACTGAAACTGTTGATCAGGTAAACAATAGATTCTTGAGAGCACATTCATTGCACAAATAGGTTGAAGAATCCACTTAGGTGGTCTGCAGTGTAAAGAAGGCCTGGGGAAGGGAGGTGACTGGAGACTGTTCTTCAGTGGAGATCTAGGTGGGGGCTGAAAAGAGAAGAGCTGAGACTCCCAGAAGAGCTAGGGTTTATGTTGCAGGTAGAGTGATTTTCTCTATGCAGAAGTTCAGCAACAAGCCCCCTGGGGGTAGGAGAAATAAGTCAGGATTACCTTTGACATCCATGCCTTAATGGATTTATAGGAGTAGTGTGAGGTGGGTCTGTCTGTGATGACTTTTTCCCTGTGATTTTCATGACAAGGTTACTTTCAAGAAGAGTAGCAGATGTGTGCAGTACTCTGAAAAGATTGTGGGACAAGCTGACCAACATCATATAAAGCAGAGCTGGGTATCTCTGAAAGTCCACCTGCACATAAAAGAATAAATGTATTGGCATCTCTGCACTCTGGCTTATGGCGTTTTCAGTTTTTACCTTTACATAGATGGAGCCTAGGCACTTTGAATGATGCTAGGCATTTATGAGTGAGGGTAGGGGATCTGCAGTGAGAGGTGTAAATGAAGGTGCTGGCCAGGAGCGATGAGAAGGGTGCTGTGTGTGTGTGTGTAGCAGGGAGGCAGAGGCAGGAAGATTGTCTGAGCTCACTGTCCTATGTTCAGGACCAGACTGGGGAACAGAGCAAGGTTCCATCCACCAAAATCAAGGCAAAGCAAGGCAAGGCAAGGCAAAATATTTGATATATGAAGTATGTAGAGTGAGTAAGGAAGGAAATGGATCTATGTCATGGCTGGGGTGAAAATGCATAGTCAGGAGTCTAGTGGTTTTTTCATAAATAAGTTAGAATGATGAAGTGTAAAAATGAAAGTGAAGTAGATGTTGAATTTTAAGCTCTCTTAGAATAGTTGGACAAGCAAAATGCTCTTGGAAGGGAGTGGTAAAGGAATAAGCAGTTGGGTGTCAGTTGGGCTGCATGGATGAGCTCTGAGTGTCTCAGATTGGAGAGCACCCTTGGATGGAGAAGTCATGTCTGAGGCAAGAGTTGGTCTCAGTGGTGTGGAAAACAGCAGAGCTCTAGTGCCTCAAAGGGGAGTGTGAAAATTGGACATAATGGAGGAGAGAGGGTGCATCTGAGAGACTATGACCTTGCTACTACAAAGAATTTGGTTTGAGGAGTGACTTCTCCTCAAAAATTGCACCAGAATTGTTCCTCGAAGAAAATCCAGGAGCAGCTCTAAAGAGACATTGCCATAGTTTCTTGGCAGGAAGTAGACAGCATATTTTTAAAAAATAATAAAAGAATTAATTAGTGGGATCTTCCGTAGGTATGGGTGAGGAATGACAGAATACCCAGGAATGTCACGAGTCAGGAATGGTGAGGGGGGTAGTGATACTCATCAGCCTCAAGGAACAGGTCCAGATCTCAGCAAGTCCATTGCTGCTGAACAAGGGGGCCACCCTGGATAAGGATGGAAGTCGCCGAGCAAGTGCAACTTGGCAGGGAAGAGAGCAGAGGAAGGACAAGTTCCAGCCTTCTCCTCCTGCCCTCTCATGTCCTGGTGATGCCTCCTATTGAGATCAAACTGGAAGCCAGGAAGAAGGGGATGAGGTTAATGAGGTCATTTTCTTGCAGCACAGATGTGGATAAAGAGTAGATCAGTGCTGGAATCTGGGAAACCATGTTCAGTTCGGTGATCAAAATAGTTATTGGGAAGCTGGTCAGTTGAGGTGATTAATCACTGAACAAGAGTTAGTAAAGTCTGAGTACCTCTGTGTGCAAGGCCCTCCAAGTCCTAGAAGGGGCAGCTTCTCTCACTGACTGCCTGTGGTGGTGGTAATCTGCTGAGTTGAAGGGCTGGGAATGTGTTTAATGCATGGAATAAAAATTGTGCTGTCAACTGTTCCTTTAATCCTTTTACTTAGAAAATTAAATAAAGCCTTATATTACTTCATTTTTCCTATAATATTTTCATCTTAGCTTTATGTAGAGAAAAATGTCAAGGTTGAGAGAACTAGGGATTAATTAAACAAAGGATTTCATTACATTAATTTGTCATGAGTCCTTAAAAGCATGCTTAGCAGTTTTCTCAGTCATTTTTATAGGCACAGTACTAGAGAGAGGAACAGTTAATAATGTTCTATTGAGAGCAGAAGTACAGTGGAGTGATTTTTCATATCCTCCTCACTCTCAGGCCAATCTGATCTCCTCTTTGGGATGCTGATTATTTTACCCAGTTATGGTCAATAATTAGGGCCAACCCAAACACAGCCACAGAAGAAAGACCTTTGCTTGCTGATGCAGTTAGAAATATTTTTGTCTTCAAATATCAGAAGCCTGGCAATGGAGTAACAAATAATACAAAAGGATTATGTTTCTCACATAACTTGAGTGTGATGTCAGGCAGTTATTGATGCTGGGCTGGCAGCTCAGTGATTTTAAGGCTCTGCAGAGGCTTGCCTTCATTTTCCTGTCCTTTCCCTCACAATTTCATAGACTGTTGCATCTCAGGACATTACACGTTGAGTCAAGCCAGAGGAAAGCAAATATTCCAGAGTCCTTAATACTTCTATTTGGTTCTCTTAGGCTAGAATCTTTTTCCATGAATGCTCAACTGAAAATGAAATGCACCAGAAAAAGAGATGTGGATTGTTCTTAGAATCAGCCAGTCTTTAATGTCTGCAAATGAACTGAAATTCACACTCAACGAAGTTGTAAGAATGTAAATTTACAAAGGTTAGAACCTTGGCTATCTTTCCAGTTACTATTGTATTGTGCATAATAGGTGTTCAGTAAACATGTTGGATGTAGATCAAGACAAGTAAGAGCAGGAGGCTGCATGGGGTACAGAATTTAAGGACATTTTCTGAGGCTCCAGCAAATACAGAGATCAAGGGTTGTCTTAGACATTGTGTTTCAGGCCTTGGTGCCTCCTCTCCTATTGCTTCTTTATCTCACTAACAGGAGCCCTGGCAATGAAGGAATCCAATAAGATATTAAGAAGGTGAAGTTGTGAAGTTAACATTGTATGTCAATGATATTTATGGAACATTAGTTTTAAAATGTGGTGTATCATTAACATTAATCTAAGCACTTAATTCCTATCCTAACGTTCATATGAAGAATAAAAGGCTGTCGCTGAGCAGAAATGGGCTCTGGGGAGATCTGCGTGTTGGCAAATGCCCACAATATGAATTTTATCCATTTTGACAAAATTCATTTTGGTGTCAGGAAAATTTGGTAAGGTGCCAGACTTCAGCAGCATCATATTACTGCAATATTTTTATATCATTTAAGATTAAATACTATGATATTTTAAGTGATGTGTGGGAATGACAATCCCAAGAAAAAAACAAGTCCTCCCCTCTTTTTCAAATTTTTAAGAGAACATGTAAAATATAGTGAATAGTTCTATGGATGCTAATACAAGGGTTTGAGTTTAGTTTTTGAACAGCTTTCAAAAGTCCACACATCATTTTATAAAACATAGGAACAGCAGTAAAAAAGTTGCTGAAAGATGAGGACTGTGTAGACTGTCTGTCACAAAGATAAGTTTACATGTCGAAGCCTCTGCAGAGCCTTAAAATCACTGAGCTGCCAGCCCAGCATCAACAACTGCCTGGCATCATGCTCAAGTTATGTAAGAAACCTAATCCTTTTGTATTGTCTGTTACTCCATTGTTAGCCTTCTGGTATTTGAAGACAAAAGCATTTCTAACTGCATCAACAAGCAAACTGTGACTGTATTTAGGTTAGTCCTAATTATTGACCATAACTCGGTAGAATAACCAGCATCCTAAAGAGGAAGTGCTCAGATCCCCCTGAGAGTGAGGAGGATATGAAACTTCTGCTGTAACTTCTGCTCTCAGTAGGCCTTTATTAACTGTTCGCCTCTCTAGTACTTTGACTATAAAAATGTCTGAGAAAATTACTTAGCATGATTTTAACTTTGAAAGCTCATGCTAGGGTTTGAAGAGAGAGAGGTTGTGCTTAGAATCTCTGAGTTGTCTGGTAGCCATTACACTCTGCTGCAGGAAACTTCAACCAGTGAGCCAAGCAATATTTTCCCTGAAGTTCTCCTTCCTTACCTTCTCTAAATTCCCCAAACAATTTATCAGCATCTCAGCATAGTCATTAAAGCTCTAGTCCTGCCACTCCCTAGTGGCCCTTCTATTCTGAGATAAATAACATGGTGTTTCCAGATCTTTCTTGATTTTTTTTATGTTAAGCCAGACCCCATGACATGAAGCAATGTGTTCATGTACAAAGTGCTGCAGCCTTCACGGGCCCTGGTGTAACTGTTTTTGCTATCATTAGTCTTCATGTGTTCCTCTTATCCTGCTCTGTTGTATTATGGTTTGTTTCTAAATGTCCCATCAAGGTCTCATACAGTCAAATAGGTGGAGCTTTTCCAGACATGGCTGAATCTCGAGGGCATGATTGATGTAAGGTGCAGTGCTAGGATTAAGGGTGCTGAGATGAAGAGCAGATGATCACTACATCAGTCCACTGATTGGACTGTCACCACCCTAATCCTGGTAGACTGGATACCATATAAGGGACAGAAAGAGGCTTGCCTTCCCGTGGGTTGCTTTTGCTACCTTGTGGGCATGCACGCACACAAACTGTTCCCTTCAATGCCCCTCTGCCATGCCACCCTGCCTTGGAGCCAGCCAACTACCAACTCAAACATCTACAAACTGTGAGCTAAAGAAGCCTTTCCTCCTTTAACTTTGGATGTCAGGTATCTTGTCTCAGTAATGAGAAAAAGTAACTACGACATATGGGACAGTGTTTCCTTACAAGGCTTTACTTCTTTCACTAGAGAGTGACTTTATTTTCTATAGCTTAGTTTCTGTTATGATTTTCTGTCTAGATGTCGCCGCCCAAAGCCTCATGCAGTCATGGGGCAGCTTCTAGAGTTTGTGATTAATTCATGCCAAATGCTAGGATTCTGGGTGCGGATAGCCTGAATGCATATAATGCATTCAGACAGAGGAAATAGGTTGGCATTGAGAGAGGATTTGTGATCTTTGAAAAGATTAGATAAAAATGTACAAAAGTTTATTCACTCAGTAAATTGGAAGGAAATAATTTCCTTCGCTATGTAATGGGTATGTAAGTAACAGAGGGGGAGAGGCTTGCTCTCTGCTGCTGCTACTATTTTTCTCTCTTGCTGTTTTGCTGCTTTCTGCCACCATGAACTACTGCCTTCTGCCTTGCACCATTCTGCATTAGATCCAGCTGATTATGGACTGAAACCTCCACAAACTGTGAGCTAAAATAAACACTTCCTCTCTTAACTTTGTGTGTTGGGTATTTTGACTCAGCCATGAAAGAAAAGTAACTAAGACAATTTCTAAATGAAGGTATACATTAAACATATCTAAAAATAGCAAAATGTATAACCCAAATAACCAGACCTATTGAATCTAATTTACCTTAGTCAGTGAGGGGCTGTGGGGATATTTATATTTCAAATGATCCAGCATTATTGGCATTTTGGATCAACTAACTCCAGGCGTATGTCAGGATCTGTCTTGTTTTCTGAAGGATTGGAAGTATCCCTAACCTCTACCCTCTAGATACCAGTAATTCTCTTCCCCTCTTCCATTGTAACAACCAAAAACATCTCTAGGGTACAAAGCCATGAATGGTTGGGGGCCACTGCAATACAATATCACCTGAAGAGTTAGTGCAGTGATTTTCATGCCCAGCCGTACTCAGGGTATACTGAGCCGAATCATATTCAGGTGGGGTTGATAAGTTATCGCTAACCACGTCAACAACACTGACTTGCACTGTTTCCTGGAGTTGCCAACCTCTCTGCTACAGGTCTTTATTCAACCCATCCTATTTCATTCTCAGAAGACAGCGTCATGCTTTGTGCACTTTCTAGCCATGTGTCAGGCTATTCTCGACACATGGTGCTATCGTTTGAATGTTTGTGTGACCTCCAAAATTCATATTGAAATAATTTTGAACTAAGCAGTGCAGCAAGCCTTAATTAAGAACTATTAAGAAGTTTAGGAGGTAAGTAGGTCATGAGGACTTTTCCCTCATGAATAGCTCAAGGCCTATAGGAAGGGGTTAGACAGCACTATCTATATAGGTCTAGAGTATTGGTCGCTTCCTGTTCCTTGGCAAATGCTTGATTGGGCCATTTAGGAAATAGCTGGGTGATCCCAGTGGGGTAGATGTGGAGATACACTTAGATTCTTATCTCAGACCAAAGGCTTGAGCCATTTTGATACGGTATAGAACTGGAAACTCTTAGTGTGGTTGAGTCCTGTTTCTGATATGAAAAATTAAATTAAAAAATGAGTGCCAAAGCAACACAAAATTACAATAATTCACCACGTCCCTCTACCCGTTGGAAGAGCAAGTGGTTGCATGCTTAGGATCAAGCCTGAGCTAGCAGAGCGGAGGAGGGCTACACTTGTATGGGAAGTTGAGAGGAGGCAGGTGTTTCCTACTTCCACAGAAGTAGGTTAAGCCCTCCTCATTTAATCAACTGCTACTTGCTCTCCTTTATTTTTTTCTTCTTTTTACATAGTAGAATGTTTTATAATAACATAGAGGTCCTAGAGCAAACTGAGGTCCTTTGTTCCTGAAAATGGCTATGGTAATGGAAGAGGTATTTAACACACAGAGACAGGCTTAAAAATATTCTTAATGCGAAAGTTGTCCCAAGATTTGCCTATGGAGGAATGAGAAATAAGCTTCATGGCATTAAGAGGTGATACAGAGCCTTCAGAAAAATGTGACTGCTCTTCAGGTACTTGTTCTGGTAGGGACAGGCTAATGTGACATCTTAGTTACCTTATTGTCACTGAGATGAGCTGCACAGACTTTTGTGCATCTTCAGCCTTCCATATCCAGTCCCTTAGGACTTTCAGTACCCCCACCCACCACTTGGAGAAGGAAAGGTTTGTTTTGCCTTACAGTTTGCAAAGTTTTCAGTCCATAAGCAGCTGATTCTTAGGCAGGGCAGAATGGCAGAAGGGCCTGGAAGAGAAGAAACAGTTCATGGTGTGCAGAGAGTGAGGAGAGAGCAATGAAGGAAGAAGGGAAGAGGTGGCACCTGCCAAGCCAACCCTCCCCAGGATCCCTCCTCCTCTGACCAGGTTTCACCTACCTATACCACATTTAGCTAGAGAGTCCCCAGTGGACAAATCCATTGATGATGACTGCATCCCCACGGCCCACTTGCCTTCCAAAAGCCCGTCTATGACTGCATGATGCTTTGAAGGCACATCTGAATATAAACCACAACTGTGACCTCCTCCATAGGAAAATCCCCTCACAGAGTATGCTTTGTCCAAGCAGCAGGATGCTTCTGAAAATCTGGAATAGCTGGTCTGAGTATCATGGTGCACATTGCTACCCCCAGGGAGTCACTTTCCATCCTTAGTGCGTCTCTCCTGTGTCCCCTGCCTGGCCCTGCATTGCCTCCCTGTTTACCTTCCCCTGTCCCCTCCCTCTCCACTTCCACTCAGAATAACTCCTTTATCCTAAGTTCATCCCAGCTGACTAAACCTGCTTCAGGTCCCTGTGTTCTTTGACTTAAGTCTGAACAGACTTCTATGCGTCCTCAGCTTTCCCGGTCCAGTCCCTTGCTGATGTTCAGAATGTACGGGCAGCGTGTTGGCAGTGGCAGCAGGCTGGGCACTGGGGCAGTGGACGGAGGCAGCCCTGTTGGGGCAGGCGCCATAGATTCCTTTGTCTCTGCTCCTGTGCTGCTGTTCTGGTCTCAGCCTCTGTGCCAGACCTCCAGGCCTCTGTATTTTGTTAGTTGGGGAATGTCCTTGTCATCCACCACAGTGGACAGTGGACGACAGCCCGAGTCCACCTTCCTCAAACCGCACATCCACTTATCATTGCCGTGTTGAATGTGCCCCTTCTCTTTGTCTACCCTGCCCAAGCAGCGTATTGACTACCACAGCTCGTCCTGGTCTTCCTGCTCCACCTCCCTGCCGTTCTCCACATTGCATGAACATGCACCTTCTGCAGCGGCATCTGTTGTTCCCTCTTTAGAACCCTGGTGAGCCCAGCTGCCGGACCCCAAAGCTAGATTAGTGATCTGGCGCCCGTCATCTGCTCAGCTTCATCCTCACCCGCATCTCCTCTACTAATACTTCCTCCCGATATCCACAAGTCTTCATCTCTCTGAACCCCTGTTCTCCAGTCATACTAAGATAAGCCCATTTCTCTAATTATAATAGCTTTTTCACTTTGGGCTAGGCCAGTGGTGGAGAACATTTTAGGTCGAGCGGCCAGGCTCCAACGCAAGACCCATTTATTTTCGACAAAGTGCCGACACTGCATTTAAACCTGAACATGGAGGCTTCAGTTTAGAAAATAAACCAACTCATGTCATAACATCTTAGAAGAAATCCAGCACATGTGCCACAGGCTTGCCAGCACTAGCCTGGGCGCTTAGGACACCTTCCATCGCCATCCCCTTCCCCTAGGAATGATGCGTGGACATCACGTTCCTTGCGATGTCTTCAGAAAGCCACCCTTAAAGCTGCGCTGGCGGCTCTGCTGCGCTCTGTCGCTCACCACTGGGAGTCTGCTCGCTCTCTGCTGTAAACGGTCTGTTCCATGTTTCGCTCCGCGTGTAGCCCAGAAGGTAGCGCTTCCTAAGCTCCTGGTAGCTTCTGTTTATGAGAGTAGACTGAGCGGTGCTCCAGCTGGGAAACTGCGCAGACCATGAGCTGACACTGGGTGGCGCTGTAGACACGTGCACTGGGGAGGACAGCGGGTTTTCGTCTTTACTGGGTCCGCATGG
>NDGN011515140.1:14972-31543 GCA_002564285.1 Tympanoctomys barrerae
GCCAAAAGTCAAAAGTCTAACGAAAGAAAAAGGAAAATATATATAGTATCTATTTACTGTTACTTTTTTTCTGAGCTGAGACCCTTATTAGGTATGAATGGACACCAACTTGTTAACTTGTTAGTATGGTTCAAAGTCCATACTAGTTTCTAGGTCTTGAATTTTGGAAGTCTCAGTGAAGACAGAAATAACAAAAACCAGTGTTTAGATAAAAGAGAAGAACATTCAGTGTGAGGCAAGGACTGCGGAGAATCCTAAATAAAAGGACATAGCAAATACGATTGATTCAAAAGACTGTAGAGACTGAATTATTTATAGAGGGCGGAGGGCTTTGGAAAGATCAAAGCATATTGCAAGACGGCTGTGGTGTGAAAGCTCGGCCACAAGCTGAGGACAGTAGATGTACTCGGGACTAGATAAGTGAGTAATAACCACGCCAGGCACAGTGGCTCCAAATCGGAAATTCTGGGATGTATGGGATGCGTGTTGATACGGGCAACTTCCTCTGCCCGCGCGGCTGGCCGCCCCGCACGCCCTGCGCTCCTTAGCAGCTACGCTTTCTCCCCTCAGATGGCAGGGACGGCGCGGCACGACCGAGAGATGGCGATCCAGGCCAAGAAAAAACTCACCACCACCACTGACCCCATTGAACGACTCCGACTGCAGTGTCTGGCCCGAGGCTCCGCAGGCATCAAAGGACTTGGCAGGTAGGGTGTGGATGGCCGCAAGGCACAGAAAGGGGGACACAGGCAAGCGAAGGCTAGTGTTAGCTGTGTGACCCTGAGCCGGGAATTTCTTTTTGGGGCCTCGTTTCTCATTGGTGAAATGCACAGTTTGCCAAAGTTATTCTTCGAGGCTGCTTGTGAAAGTTTTTGATTCTTAACTCGAGGTTCAGCAAAGCTCTTTTCTTTATTAGAGAGGGAAGCTCCTCGGAGAGTTACAAGTTAAGGAAGAAGTGTGGTGTGGGAATAGAGAACTCTAGCAATGAGAGAAGCATTCCCCGAGCAGCAGTGATAACAGAGGCTGGGATGGAAGAAGGAGGAAGGAACAGGGGTTTGGCTGGCCGGGATCTCAGAATTTGGAGTTCCGCTCCTGGGCAGTGTGTGTAGTCCACCTTTCCGGGCACTAGACCTCCCTGTGGGATCGTGACAATTCACCTCCAGCAGAGTTCTACAAAGGAATCCATTCATTTTCCCTAACAGTATGCTTGTAAGTTCATTCATTCATTCATTCATTCACTCATTCGTTCGTTCGTTCATCCAGCCAGTCAATGAATATTGATGAAATAACTGCTTCATTGATGGATATTGATAAAGTGATAAAACATTGATAAAGTGATAAACATGAAGCCTAAGAGGAGTCAGCGTTTCTGTTCTCAAGAAGCCAGTATTTGAATTTATGCAAAGTGCTATTGTTTGTTAAATAAAGTGTTAAATACTAAGTAGTAAAAATCTATCATGTTTACATATCACTCACAGATAAATGATTTGAAAATTATGCATTATATTAGCATATTATGGAACCAATAACCAGTATAGTCTCTTACAAAAAGTGAGACCCAGAAAATTTAAAACTTACGCCCAAGTTTAGTTATTATTATTATTATTATTATTATTATTATTATTATTTGGTACAGGGTCTCACTACACAGTTTGGACTCATAGTGATTCTTCTGTCTCAGCCTCCCCAGCGCTGGGAGTACAGGTGTGTGCTACCATGCCTGGTTTCAGTGACTGGCACAGGCTACCCGGGGTTCTGGCGCTGGCATGGCATGCAGTACCTGGGATTGAACTTGGGTCCTTGCACTTGCCAGGCAGGCACTTAGACCCCTGCACTATCTCCCCAACCTCCCAAGTTTAGTTTTAATACTAAAATTGGAATTCACACCTTGGATTCCTGCGTTCTTATTGGGAATTCTTTCTACCTGTAAGAAGGTCAACAAAGTAGAAAATTGTCAGGGTTTCTCTGAGGGTAGTGGTGGAGGAGGAGGCATATGTGGCAAAAAATAAGATAATAGGGTTGATGGTAGGAACTTACACATTACAATTAGACCTAATCAGCAGACATAGTCTTTCCTTCTTAGAAAAGAATGGGGGACGCTGGTCTGGAGATGATTAGATAGATGGAGATGATAGAGCCAACTTCCTGTAGCTGAAACAGAATCTATACATTTAAGCTTTCAGAGGGCATATGGTTAAAAAAAATAGAAGCTATGTTGACACTCTATGTTAGGTTCTGCAGACTTTATTTAAAGATACAATAAAGTAGGTCTTCCCATGTCCTTACCTATGTTTTCTGCTTTACTTTAATTGGGAGAAGGAAAAGTTTTGGGTTTCTTGGGTCTATTCACAATGTTGGGTGTCATGTTGTTGTTATCTCTGCAGTACTCTAAAAGCATACCTTAGATGAACAACTTGTAAGGAGGACAGGTGTGTTTTGACTCACAGTTTCTTAGGCTCCCATTCACTTTACTCCACTGCTTTTGAGCCTGTGGTTCAGACAATAGATCATAGGGGGGGTACATGGTCCAGCAAAGCTGCTCACCTCACAGCAGGTGGGAAACAAGGGTAAAATGGAGCCAGAGCACCAAAGGTTCACCTCCCTAGTAGCCTAACCTTTCACGAGGCTCCATGTCCCAGGGGGACCACTGATTCCCAATAGCACCGTAGGCTGGTGAATAGGCCTTTGAGCCTGCGGGCCATCTAGAGGCATTCAGGATATAGCACATGTCAGGTAACTAGTGTGTGTTTAAAAGTTTGTTCTCCTTTATAAGAAGCTGGGAAGAGGCCCCCCTTTTAGTAGTGGGGGTGCTATATTTACCTTTAATAAATCTTTGAGAGTTTTTATTTAAATCTTCCCACCCACACCTTGTTCTTTGTGTTTATTTTTTTCTGTGTATTTTCTTCAGAGTGTTTCGAATTATGGATGACAATAAAAACAGGACCCTTGATTTCAACGAATTTCTGAAAGGGTTAAACGATTATGCAGTGGTTATGGAAAAGGAAGAGGCAGAAGAACTTTTCCGCAGGTTCGATAAAGATGGAAATGGGACCATAGACTTTAATGAATTTCTTCTCACATTAAGAGTAAGTGGCTGTGTGAATCAGTGTTATCTGGTGAGTTTGGCTTTCACGTGGTTTGCGTTGGCTATTACGAGGTTTTGTTTTCAGTGGTTGTTAGTACACTGTGGAGGGGGTGTGCAAGAGACTGCAAAAATACTGAGACATGTGGGGCAATCGTAATTCATCTCCTTTAGCAGCACACAAACAATTTCACATCAGTGAGGGGAGTAAGAAGTGTTGTGGCACACGAGAGGAGGACATTTCACTTGTGCGTGTGTGTGCTCTCTGGGTACTATGATGTCTGTGTATGTGCTGTTCTGTTTATCTAGCCTCCAATGTCTAGAGCCAGAAAAGAGGTAATTATGCGAGCTTTTAGAAAGTTAGACAAGACTGGAGATGGCGTTATAACCATTGAGGATCTGCGCGGCGTATACAATGCGAAACACCACCCAAAATACCAAAATGGAGAATGGACAGAAGAGCAAGTCTTCAGGAAGTTTCTGGATAATTTTGATTCACCTTATGACAAAGATGGATTGGTAAGTTAAAAAAAAATCTTTAAATAAAATTTCTTCTACTTAACTTGAATTGTAAATGTGAAATGGATCTACATCCTTAAATATTTCAACATATCAGCGTCATATTTGTTATAAGTAGAAATAAAATATTTATGTAAGGACCATCTAGAGAGTTGATAACTAGAGTAATAAAATATGTGACTCGTACACACTTACGCAGGCACAGACACATACAGTATGTAGGTAGGGGGGTCCACATACTGCTGAGTACTCATCCTGCTGAGTACTCATCCTGTGGAAAATGTGATACTTTGATTAGACACTCCATGTCATGACTACCACATTCAGCATATTTGGCTAGCCACACTCCCCAAAATGAAACTATGATAAAATATGTTTAACTTCAAAATGAGACCACAAGTTGACTTTTTGCAACAGATTCACAACATACCTTTCTTCTTTGCAGCATCGGTTGTCATCACACATGGCTATGCACGAATGTCTTTTAAAGACAGCTTTTGGCAAAATGGGTGGCAAGCAACAGGATTTGGCTCGTCTTACTCTTTAGCAACCATTAAGATTAACCTGCATTTCTTTTGAAAATGAAAGCAACCACTCCATCCTCATTAATAGTTAGTTACAAAGGCGTAGCCTGGCAGGATAAGGCATTATACTTCCATCAGTGCATCTAGGCTGAGATGGCAATGTCATATGTCTTTCATCAACACCAGCAAGTGGACTTTTCTTAAACCCAAAGCCGGTTCTGGCTGTTGAGTGGCTTAAGAGGCATGGTGATGGAAGAAAGATGGTCTTTCTTTAGCTCTAGTCCATAGTGGCAGAACCCTGAGTGTATTATTTCTTAGCTCATTAGCCACACTAGAAAAGAAACATGGACAGTGGACAGGAAGAGCAGGTAGTGATTTGAGGAAGAAGACAGAATTCCCGTCCTATTTTGAAAGGAATTCCCCCCAACTTTTTTTCCATGTATCATTATGACTAGTCCTATTATAAAGAAACCTTTCTTTCTTTCCTGTTGACATTTTCTGATAAGGGATGGAGAAGTACCTTCTAATTTAGCTTGAGTAATTGTGCAAAAGGGGTCTAGCTTGGTAGGGCAGCTGAATGCTTAGCTAGAAATAACTAGCTTTATTTCTAGAACTGTGTGCTTTCTACTAAGATTGCTGGCTTTTGATCTCTGAAAAATCAGTGGAAAAATAGCCAATTGCTATTTTCCCCTAACCAGGCTAATGCTGTGTGGACCCCAAGGCATGTTTTCTTCTCCTGTAGCTGGTTCCTTTTCACTGCTAGGGGAAACTTTAGCTACCTCTTTCTCTAACTCACGTCAAAGTAGCTAATGATTATGATTCAGAGGGTTTGAAGTCCTCCCTCCTGTCCCTTTTGACATTTATCTTAATCAGCCACAGTAATCTCTCAAAAGGTTATTGAGGTTTTTCACAATTACAGCATTTGATGTCACTTGAATTTCACAGACCCAACTCTGCAGTTTATGAAGCACCATTGTTAAGTATATGTAAATAATTCAGATTACTGGATACTCTGAGGAACCACAGAATATGACTTTTAGGGGGTGGAACTCAAAGACTTGTGTATTGAATAATGGTGGCAGTTGCCTCTTGTATGCATTCATATTTGATATTTTAGCTCTAAAATCTCAACAAATGCCTGTTTTTAATTATTGAAAGTAAAATGATGAGCCTCATCTAACATAAGGATGAATCTAGACAATGATTGGATACTTATCAACCAGGCATTATTTCTGCATTGAGGCTTAGAAATTGCTTATGGTAGGTGACTTTATTACTGGTATTGAGACCTCTTTAGGAAATAGCTACTTTTCAGAGATGTTGTCTAAGCATAGCTCAGTTTTGGCTTTTCAATCTGTTCCATAGTCCTGCCTCTTCAATTTGTTAGGGATGAAGGGTTGTTGCCTGTATAGCTCAGCAACCAGTTCTTTGGTACTAGACTAGAGTATGGCTCATGATCCTTTGATATTCAAGGTGCTGGCAAACCAGGAGGATCAATTGACCACAACTGTGTCATCTTGGCTACAGTTGTACAAGCAGTAATAACATTACCATTAAGCACAGAATAGAAAATGGCAAACTATGATAATTATTAATTTTCCACCTTTATAGTACAAGATTTATAGTTATATATCAAGATTTAAAACAAATAAAAAAGTTATATGCAGTAAATATTGACTTGATAGAGTGATTTTACCATAAGAGAAGATAATTTAAAGAGCATAGGAGGAAATAAGAGATAAATAAAAGAAGAGAAATAGATTAGAAACAAGGGTAAAGGACAAAGGAAGATTACTGAAGCTTCACAAAACTGGCAAAAAAGACAGGAGAGAAAGAAAGAAGGAAAAAAACAAAGAAAACAAAATAAAAAAAACTAAAAGCAATGTTCACACTCATGAAAAATAAAAACAGACAATAAAAATAAAATATATACATTTCTCTGCACTGAACCATCTCCCCGGACCCTGTGGTGGTTTTTAATTTGGAATGAGACTCTGCTCTTTCTGGTAGACAAAGGCAGTCAGAGCCTAGACCTGTGCTAGATAATCCCAGAAAGCCTGAAGTAGGATCAAGAAGGGGTGCTGGATAATCCCACAAAGCTTGCAGTAGGATTAGCAAAAGGTGCCTGTTCGGTACTTTCAGATTTAAAGATCAGGCTGATCCTGTCCTGTGGTCATGGAGTTGGGGCCTGAGTTATCTAGCCTACAATATTCCAGGTGTCTCTTGCTGGCCTGGCCATGGCTCCTTGACCATAGATGTCTTCCATACTTGTCCCTTACCCAGTCACTGAGGGATTTCAACATTGGGATCCCTGGGATGAACCCATCCCATGGCTACTCCAAGTCCCAGATTTAGTTGTCCCCTTCCTAAAGTGATGACTGACTAAGTACTGTATTGGGGACATGGTAGTATCTTGGACTGAAGTCACTCACCAGCTATTTTAGGGCACAGCATCCAGTGCTCCATTCTACTCTGTGTTTCTCCCTGGAGGCCTCTGGAGTTGCCTATCCTCACAGTTTCTGTATGTTTGATCCTTCTGTCTCATGACAAAAGCCAGGTGCTGGGGATAAAGAACAGGTTGCTGTCTCATTTTTCTGCATTGGAGATTGTCTCTTCTCTTTCTCTGTGGGCTCCAATTTTCTTTTCAGATCCTTCCTGAGTGCTGGGAATCTAACTCTATTTTACTTTTCTTCCCCAAGTTGTTATCAGAAGAGTTAGTGCTTATTGTTCCATCTTTCCAAAAGTCTCATTAACGAAGCATTATGCCAAAAAATTTTCTGGGAATATTGCATTTGTTAAATATATAAATAAAAATATTTATGAAAATTGAGTAAAACTTTTATGCTTCGAATCAAAATTTAAATATGTAAGAAGTTATTATAGAGGAGCTGTGTGGAGCGTTCTTTTATAAGGAGAATAAGTACTTCTATGGATATGTTACTTCCTGAATTTATACACCACTGGTTAGCACAGCCCCACAATTAGCTCAGTGAGTCTAGCACCTTCTACCTGAAGCATTTCACTTCTGTGGGGTCAGTATGTATGTGGGGCAGTCCAAGAACAGAAACTGTGGATCTTGGAATTTTATTTCCTATTCACTTATAATTTCAACTCAAAGAAATGGATCAATGAGCTCCTCTTGTTCTTGAAAGAGATGGGCATGGTCCCAAAGACTTGGCAGGGGGAAAGTGTGTTGCCGCAGACTAGAAAGATGTTTTCAGTCACTGATGGAGTTCCCTCTTTATGATATTAGTGCTGTAATGTGTGGGCTCCCTAGAGAACAAGAGTTTCCCAAGCAGCCATCATCACTGGGGCCACATCTTTCTACATAAGAAGCTCTGATTTGAGCAAAGATAGCCATAGAGATTACTTATTCAGGAGGACAATTCTTCCCCTGACCCAACTAATTGTGTCAGACAACAGTCCTGACTTGTAATGAGTACATTACTTACTCTTGTTAACACATGTGTTTCATAATATTTTTAGAGTATTAAACACTATTTTAGTGTCAGATACATAATTATGCATAATGTTTAACAGAAAAACTAGAAAGTAAAGTTAAAACAAATTTCATAACTTTAAAGATTCTTTCCAGCCAGGGATGTAGCTAAGCAGCACAGAGTCTGCCTGGCAAGCGTGAGGTCATGAGTTTGATTTCTGATACCCAAAAAACAAAACAAAACAAAACAACAAAAAAATTCTTTCCAATCTGAAAGTAATATAAAATCCTTGGATAGGAGAATACATTATTTGGTATCTCAAATTAACTGTCATAGGTGTAGAATGGGAATGGAATTGGGGTTGGGTGGGAGGCAGAACCTGAGATGTTTTGTTCACTCTGAGCCTGGAATGAGTAACCTGTCTCTTAGAAATACATGTAAACCAGGCGTGTTAACCAGAAATCTCTTGCTTTACCAGTAGGACGATACCCCATCTTTTGAAAAGTGGAACATGACCTACGCTGATGGATGGTACTGCATATTTCTGTTGTGCTGCAGGAAAGCAGTGTTAACTACACTTAGAGAACGCTTGTTTCTTATTCTGAGTTTCAGCCTTACTCACTGAACTCCTGCTTTTTAACAAAAGTTGTCAACGGGTTTCATTTTCCATTTAGGCTGGTTTGAACGATTTCGAGACTTTTTCTCCTTCCCTGAGCCACTCTCACTGCCATCCTCAATTTTGCTTACTTTTTCTTTACTTTTAGCTCTAGTCCTTGGTCCTGGCCACACACAAAGCCTCTTTGCTGGATATGTCCCTTCTGTTTACAGGGATGGCAGATGGGTTTCCCTTACAAGGGTGAGAAGAAACTTTTCGCTTTTGTTTCAAACTTTTCCACTGCAGGTGACCCCGGAGGAGTTCATGAACTACTATGCAGGCGTGAGTGCATCCATTGACACTGATGTGTACTTTATTGTCATGATGACAACTGCCTGGAACCTCTAAAGGCATCGCCTCAGGAGACCAGTCATTGGAGACAGACACTAACTCCAGATGACTACATCTCAACTAAAAAAGCAGTACCTCATGATTCCATGTGCCTAGAAGTGTTTCTTCCTTGTCAACATGTTGCATTTTCTAGGTCCAAGAAAGCAGCAGAAATAAAGATACTGAAGTAATTAACCATATGTTTGCCTCCTCTGAAGCTGATTTCATAGCTCTAAAATAGAAATTAAATAAAATAGTATCTGTAAAGTTTTTAGTGCAACTGCAGATGCATGCTTTTAAAAGGTGTTGTATTTCTTCCTTGGCCATTAATGAGAGTTTAAATATTCTAATTATAATACCCTCCCACCATATAAGTGATGCTAACTTTCTTAATTTCCTTTTAGATGGCCCATTTTTAGATGAGAGAGTATTTCTATTTTTATAATTATAAATCATTAAGTGTTTCAGCCTCTATGTGGGAACTAGAAGGAGACCACATGTTAGCCTGAACTTTGAATCTTGAGTTTCACTATTTAGGGTTTCAGATGTCTCAGCCTGGCAAGTAGATTGAACATGACTTAATTTTTTCAGTCATTTTAAAGACTTATGTAAGAGCTGAGCCTATTAATGCCCTCTGCATGGTATACATTCTGTGTGTGTGTATATCTCTTTTGACCACAAAATGCAAAACCTTACTTCCAATTTTCTAAATTGATCAACAAATTTACTTTCATGGAGATTATTCATTGTTCTTATAAAGACCTTATTGAATCAAGTAGAAAAGTTTTAAATCTTAGAAATGCTCCTGACCTAAAGGAAAAACAAGGGCATCAAAGGGTCTTTTAAATTTATTGAATGAAGTAAGAGAGCTTTACATGTTAGAAGTGCTATGACTCAAGGTGAAAACAAAGGTGTTGACAGTCTTTCGGATATATATTAGTGACTTGCATGAAATTGATTCTTTTGACAGCCACTGTAGTTTAGCATGGCTTTAATTCTTCAATGTGCTTATATAAAAACTATGTACTTTTGGTAGGAATAGTTTCTTTATTCTAATGAAAAAGCACACTAAGTTAATTCTTACAAGTATTTCTTCTAAAAGAGGTGACGGGTGAAATCTGTTGAAAGAAATATAAACAGGTGATTGATGGGCTTCTGAGAACCCTGCTGATGAGAAGAGTTCTGCTTGCTGTCTTGGTTGGTGTGGTCAGAAGCTGTGGTGAAACAGCCCTTCCTCTCTGAGAACAGCATTATCTTCCTGTCTCATTCTCACACCTGTTTTGCCAAAGCCAGTTTTCTCCCTCAGAAAAATGCAGTGGAAGGTGATCCTCAGGAGTGAAGCCGATGAGAAGAGAAGCCACCAGCAGCAGCTGAGCTTTTGGTATTGATCTTACAGTCCAGAAAGAAATAGAAAACCTTGAAGTGAAGTGGTCCTGTTCTTTGGTATACATTCTTCTGCTAGTTCTTCATAATGGACTTTACTGATTTTTAACCCTTGGCCCTCAGAGATTGGTGTTGATTTGGGAACATAGCTTGAAAAGCTTCAGTGGCTTGTCTCCTGGAGATGCTCAGGCCACAGGCAGAATTGATGACAATCAGCACTCTGAGAGAGCCTTAGAACAGAAGGGGGACCTAAAATTGAGAGAAAATGACAGATGGAGAGAGGCTGGCTCCTTGAGGGGCTATCAGGAGCCTCTGCTTCTCCACTGATGGGATAAAGTGCTGCACAAACGCAGGCTGTTATCAAATGTCAGGCATTGCATTCCTAAACCTGGACGAGCGCTTTCGTCTCCAAGGGAACTGGGGAATGAAGTACCTCTGCACAAATTTCATGGTCATGTCTGAAAGTCTCTTTAGCAAACCATTGAAAATTCATTTAAGAGTATTATTAACGCTGCACATTATATGTAGTAAATCACCAGGAATTTGGGCTCCACTAATTGAAGTCATTTAGAAAGCATTTGGGTGACAATTTACTTTCATTTCCTTTAAACTAAAAGCAAAAAATGGAGAGAGGTTATTAAGCAAATCAATAATAGTATGATTAAAAGGGCTTTGTGTATATAAGCTTTACAGGTCTTTGGAGAAAATATGTGCACATAAATGTAATCAATATGTCATAAAGAGCTCCACATATTATTAAAAAACAGTCTCAGACCATCAATACTTTATTATACAACTGTAGCTACAGATATTTTCTACGTAGTAAGGTGTTCCCATGTGTGAGTCATATTATAATAATATTTTCAAAATAGAAATGGGCATTGGAGAGACAGTTTGCAGTCTAAGCGTCTGCCTGGCAAGCTCATGGACCTGCGTCCAATCCCTGGTACTGCACCCTGCGTGCACCATGCCAGCCCTGGCACCCTGGGCGTGGTGGCACATGCCTGTCATCCCAGCACTGCGGAGGCTGAGACAGGAGGATTACTACAAGTCTGAGCTGTGTAGTGAGGCTTTGTATCAAATAAATAAAACAAACATAAATAAAATAAAAATGGAATGCAAATTGATTTTAAAACAACATTCTTCTTGAATTTCCATATTTATGACATAAATATTAACATATTTTATTTAAAAAGTCAGACATGCTTACATGGTAAGCTACAGGTATACTGAA
This sequence comes from Tympanoctomys barrerae, assembly GCA_002564285.1. Lineage (NCBI taxonomy): Eukaryota > Metazoa > Chordata > Mammalia > Rodentia > Octodontidae > Tympanoctomys > Tympanoctomys barrerae. Next base: position 26,140 of record NDGN011515140.1, read on the forward strand.
AACAAGAACTTGATTTAATAAAAATATTTGTTGGAATAAGCGCTTCCCTGGCAAGCGCAAGGGTCTGAGTTCAATCCTCGGTTCCAGAAAAAAAAAAAAATTGCAATGTTGTTTCTAGGAATCACTATTTTAAGGTTTTGAGTTGCCAGCCTGGAGTTTAATTTATACTCCCAAACTTGTCATTGTATCACATTAATAAGACTCCTATTTAAAAGAATTTGTTCAATTTTTTGAGATAGGACCCTAAAATAAAAATGAAAATGTAGCCTTTATATTTCAATTTTACAGACTTTTTCAAAATATATTCCTCTCTATTAGCTAACACAATCTTCGGTCAATCAAATTCACTTCCCTGATGGTGCTTTTCGGCCATTTAAAGTGTTGTCAGCGTAATGTTTCCAATCAGGTGAGGATGAAATTTCTTCTTTGAAAAAACATGGTCTTGCTCACACTGTATCTTTTTTCATACTTATAAAAGGATACAACAGTATTACTCATAAAAGCATTATTTTGACAGCAGAGAACAAGAGCTGGAAAGTGTAACGTTAATACTCTTATACTTACAGGGATGGACCACACTCATCTAGCAAGTCAACCATATTCCAAGCATGCCCATCATTGAGTGGTACTTCTAGGACATGCAGATAGAATAATTCTACTGCTGGTATTAAGGAATGAGAGAGCTTAATATGGAAGAGACATGGTACCTATTGTTGTTGATTCCTGCTCTTTGCTTGCTCATAACCTCATTTCCCAGCATAGAAAGCAAATGTCTAATCATGAAACACACACACCCTTGCTGAACAGCTAAACTGAGAGAGATGATGTTCTAGTATTTCTCATATGGTTAGGCTGTCTGCACTCTGCCATGAAATGTTGTGTACTACACATTTCTATCCACCCAAGGAGCCTGTAAATTACTCTCTGTCTCTCTGTGTTGTCTCCCTCTCCATCTAAGTATTTTCCCTATAAGGTGATTTTTTTTATCTGTTCATTTATGCTCTAAATTTTTCTACTTTAAAGTACAGTGATCCCTTTTTTTATCAACAGAAATTTCCTTTCAGGACTTGCCACAACTAACAAGATTCTTGAATTTCAAGTCTGTCATATAGAATGGCATAACTTTTGCATATAACTTATGTGAATCCTCTCATATGCTTTAAAATCATCTCTAAATGACACATACTTCATAAAATGTAAGTAGTATTTGTCTTTAGAAAATGAACGCAAGGTGTGTTCTTCTGAATAACTTCATTTGGAAATGGGTGAACCCACATAGGAAGAACTCACAGGAACACAAGGGCGACTGTATTGATAACAGTCACAAATATGATTAGAGAGTACACATTCTGGAGCTGTGATGTCCCATACAACTTGCTGTGATGATGAAAATATTTTGTATTTTTGCTCTGCAGTATGGCAGCCACTAGCCACATATGGTTAATGAGCAGATGAAATATGGTTAGTGCAACGGAGGAACTGAACTTTGCCTAATTTTAATTAGTATAATCTTAGATAGCCACAATTGGCCAATGACTGTCTTATTGTGTAGTACATAGGGATCTAGAGACCTTATGTTATAGCAAGAGGGGAACAGTAACTGGCCATGAGCAGGTACGATTAGGACCATCTTTGCAAATACCCTATCTTAGAAAGTCACGTCAGAGGAGAAAGACAATTCATACTCTCCCTGACAGGTGCAACCCTGGTTCACTGCCAGTTGTGAATAACACTCTAAAGAAGTATCTCAAGGAGAGTGCAAGTGTTCCACTATGGCTTCCATATTTGACATCATGTTTTTCTTTCTTCCTCCAGGTTTCGGAAGAAGACTTTTTGAATTATTATGCAGGTGTTAGTGCTTCCATTGACACTGATGCCTATTTTGTTTTGATGGTGACAAAAACCTGGAGACTATGACTTTTTCCTAATTTTTATTTGTAAATCTGGAACTTTGGGAAAGGAGAATGAGTTTAAAGGAAGTCCAGCATTATGAATTTTGATGAGGTGCAAACTGAAGTGTCTCGATTGGAATGTAGCTCAGAGGCGCAGTGCCTGCCTGGCAAGTGCAAGGACCTGAGTTTGATTTCCTGGTAACAAACTGAAGTGTCTAAAAAATGTGGAATTTCAAAAGCAATAAATCTTCATCAATCTTAATTAGTTGCCTGCAATATGTTCATTTTTGTAAAAATCTCAGAATATAATTTTAAGTTAGAAAGAAAAGGAAGAAAGTAGGGAAGGAAGATGGAAACATGAAAAGAAAAAGAAGAAAGGAAAAAGGAAGAAAGGAAACCATGAACTGAGACTGGAAAATTGTTCCTAGATGAAAATATTATACTTGTTCTGGGTGATCCTCTTGAAGATGGACACGTAGGTGGTTTCCCACAGTTCCTATCTGTTGCTGTCCTGAGACTCTGTAGAAGGTGAAGGTAGGATTGGAGATACATCTAACTATGCAAAAATTTCCAGAACTTACTTATATTGATCTTTTTCTTGGAGAATATGAATAAAAGAAAATGTACTTTATTATAAAATATATGGCTTTTTCTATGTTTAGATTTTATTTTTATTTTATTTACTTATTTTGAGATAGGATCTCTATCTTGCTGCATAGTTCAAGGTGGCCTTGAACTCACTATGTAGTGTAAGCTGGCCTCAATCTTATGGCTATCCTTCTGCCTCTGTTTCCCAAGTGCTGGGATTACAGGTATGTGCAACCACACTAAGATATATTTACATTTTAATGTAGGGCTTTATATTTGGCAAATTCCCATACTTGCATAATCAGGGGACATAATGACACTGGTAAAAGAGGAAATAAGGGGTTGACCCACAGAATGAAAGACTGGGCTTGACTATTAGAATGCAAAGACAGGCTATGAGGTAGAAGTGCCTGTTGCAAACTTTGAGCACTTTCTGAAGTTTTAGGGTAAACCAGAGAGATGAATTTGGAAACAGTTCTGTCAAAAATTTTAAAGGTATTTCTAGGCTCCTTCATGTCAGATTCTCAGACTGATTTTCTCTCCCAAATAACTTGCCTTGCAAGTTGTAAATGAGGTGCAAGTTGATTGCACACTGCCATAGGTTCTTCATCTTGGTGAAGGAGCAGAGGTGAGGGTGGTGGAGCAGGCAGAAGTCTGCAACTGAGCTGCTCTGCCTTTACCAAGCACGTGGCCTGAGAGGAAATGTGCTTAAAGGACAGCTCTGATTCAAATTCAGGGGTAGGAGCTGAACTTCTGCCTACTTAACAAGTTTCTTTATGATCTTGGTGACTCTGGCCATTAGATAGAATTTTGAGTAGTGAGGTGAAAAGACATTTGGCTTGTGCATGTTCAGTGTGTTTAGTTTGTTATTTATCTGCCTTTGGTGAGCCAAAATGGTTTATGAGTTTTTAGTTCATGAGTCATGTGAAAGTTTGAAAGGAAAAACACATATTCACCTCCCAGTCATATATGGGAGAGACAAAAGCTTCCTTTCAGTTCAAAGATTTCTCATAGCACAAGATCCAGTCATATAGACTCTTAGCTTCAAAGACTTGACTCTGTCATCTAAGACTTGAATCTGTCATCCCACAGGTTTAGCTCTATTTTTCAAAAAGAAATCTGTGTTGACCATCTCCAAACTGATGCAAATACTAGAATGGAAAAGCATTAATCTATCATGGTAAATACAATTGCTATGTTTTCCAGCATAATCACAAACCTTATCTGAGTATGATGATTTGAGAGAATGAGAACTTAGGTTTCAGTTGAGTTTTTTTTTAAACCAGTTTTTATTCTCAGATACTGCTAAGCTGTATACAGGGTATAGATAGAAATGTCTCTAGGTATATTATGTGAGGGTAATACTAACTATATGTTACAACAAATAAATCCTCAAGTTTATAAAAGTTTAAACTCTTTCTCTATCTATCTATCTATCTATCTATCTATCTATCTATCTATCTATCTATCTAATCTTTACTGATACAATGAATTATTTATCATACATTCATAGATAGTGAACAGCTTTCTTCCATGTAGTGGTTTCTGGGACCCATTCCTTTTCTATTTTCTAGTTCCGCTGTTCCTCAGATGTTATCATCAATAATATCTATGTAACCCAAGAGAAAGAAAGAATGGAGAAAATAGAAAAACTTTGGCCTGTATGCAATAGGTATGCTTCTGCTTGAATTTTACTGACAATAACTAGTCATGTAATTATATCTGAATGCAACATAGGCTGGGAAAGGTAGTCCCTGCAGGAAAATTTCTTGCCAGTGAAGATCTACTCATGGGAATGTAGTACCCATTTTGATGAGTAACTGACATGTTTCTTGAACTCATGAACCCTTTACTGTGAACACGGTTCTGGTTTCAATAGCCTGTGTACAGAGAGATATCTGGTAGACGGAGAAGGTAGAGGACTGGGTCTGGCCTACTTTGACCATGTTAGTGATCAAGAAAACAAATATTGAGGAAATGATTTTACCATGCATAAACCCTGTCAACTGAGGCTTTTGGTCTCACACATTCTTTGAAACTTGTGAAATATATCACAGAGGCAACACAGAAACAACTTTGTCTGTATTTGTCATATAGGCCTGGGAATTTTGGAATTTTTTCTCTTTTTTTTAGTACAGTCTGCAGGGTTTCACTACACAAACCAGACTCACAATGATCCTCCTGTTTTCAGCCTCCCAAGCACTGAAATTATAGGCACACGCCACCACACTCTGCCTCAAACACATGTCACCACACCTTGTCTCAGTCGCTGTCTCAGTGTGTGCCACGGGGTGCAATCCCAGTCCCTGTGCCTGCCCGAGCAGGCACTTTAGTCTGATGAGCTATCTGGCCGGCCCGGGGATTTCTCATCATGTATATTTAAGGGCTTTCTGTGGATTACTGAGTGGTGCTTTGTACAAATATTGGAACCAAAACACTTATTTATGCTGGTAAATGCAAGAACTTGTGTCTTGGGGGCAGATATCTGATTGGAAAGCTAATTTTAATAGGTTATTTGGTAACTGGCACCCAAATAAGCATCATAAAGATTAATGCACTAGCACAGTTAAGCTAGGGTTTAATGCATTCATCTGCCAGTGAGATATACTTCTCATTTTACAAGGTCCTTGGATAGGACTAAAAATTATTCCCTCTCTGATCTTTCTTTTCAAATATTTCATAGTTGAGAAATGACATAGATGAAAAGGGTGGCACACAGTTCACTTTAGCTTAATTACTTGTGCATATTAATGAAATTACTAAGGATCTGGCATATCTTGTCTGCCTGCTATATTTGTCTCTTTAGAGCTTTAAAAAAATACACCTCTTACTGTGGTGCAAATTTTGTGACTGCTCCAACGCTGACATGCTGAAGTCCTAGTTCCATGGTGATAGAATTGGGGAATGGGAGTATTTGGGAAGGT
>NDGN011515141.1:255-17782 GCA_002564285.1 Tympanoctomys barrerae
GAAGAAGAAGAAGAAGAAGAAGAAGAAGAAGAAGAAGAAGAAGAAGAAGAAGAAGAAGATATCTATAATCCATTTGTCTTTTCTGATTGCTGCAAAGTCATTCACATATTTAGTTAAGAAAATCAAATGACATATAAAATCAATTCACATTCGTTAACTTAAGTCATCTTTGTAAATATTGATATAATACTTCTCATAATTAACTTTTCTTATTAGAAGATCAGGCAATTTTCAAAGATTTCAAACTTTTCAAGTAAATTATGGAACAAAGGTCAGGAAGGAAACAAGAAAAGAGAAAAACACTCCTGGATTTACAAGAACTTAAAACTTGTTCACACTGCATAGACAAAGACAGATACGTGTAGAATACTGAGTAGAGAACGTGGCCATCAGGGCTGCGAAACAGCCTCAATCATTCCCATCGTCTGTTGGTGGTCAGAGTCTGTCCTCTAATCCTTGAGCGCAGGCTGATCTCAGGATTGCCCAGCTGGCCATCTGACGGCAGCCGGGCTGCCCGGGGGCCCACCGAGGCCTGGGAAAGCCCTGAGCAGCGGTGCCTTGGGGTCCGCCCCCACGCGAGAAAACAGAGAGCTCAGGGCACTGGGGGTAAGGAGAGCACCCTGCGCTGCCGGCCGCCAACCCCACAGCTTGGCCGCTGCCGGACACGCGGGCCCCCTCACGGGTCTTTTGGCCACGGTCGGGTTTGCAGGGGTGAGGACCCAGCAGAGCTCAGCCAAGAGAGAAACGCGACAGTATGGGGTGGCTCACAGTCACAGATGCGTGAGTTAGTTTACTATTTGAAAATGCTGAGCGGTTCCTGGAATAGTTGAAAATAGAAACCAAGGAAATTAACACGAATAGGTTCAAAATGGTGAAATTATATGGAAATATTCCAAACTAATATGTATACTTCTTTTTTATGACTATATATGGAATAATATATAATATATATATTCCACATATATAGTGTCATAATAATATATATTGTAATAAATTATATATATTACACATATTTTATATTGTATATTGTTCCCAAATTCGATATTATTATATTGATCAACAAATATTTTTATGGCTATATATATTATTCCACATATATAGTGTCATAATAATATGTAATATAATAAATAATATATTGCATGTGAAATACATGTTACATATATTATTCCCAAATTTGATATTATTTCATTGATCAACAAATAGTTTTAAATTCTATTATATGCCTAGAAAACATGCTGAGGTAAGAACTGTGTTCTGGAGTTTTCGATCATTTTCTGCCTGCACAAGTTTGTAGCATAGGATGTGTGAGAGCAGCGGGGGACCAAAGGCCTTCGAGCTGGCTGAAAAGGAGGACGCCCACAAAAGGGGTCACCCAGTCCCTGCACACTGGTCTGCACACCGCCCAACGAGGAAACCCTGTTAGCTGAAGAGATCCATTAAAACCGACTTAAACCCCATTAAAGACACAGTGAGAATTTAGCCTTCGAAAGGAATTATGTGGAAAAACACAGCACAAAATATACACCCAAAATAAAAACCAAAAGCACTAAAGAGCAACGAAGAGGCACACTTTAAGGAGCGAGGGATGGGTGAAGGACGAAAACAGGAAGTCAGATGTGTTAGGTGCGCCTGCCAGTTTCCCACTGGGAAAGTAAGCATGTATTAACAGACATAATAAACTAATAAAAATAATAACCATGTTGACATCTGACACCTCTCGTGAAAATGCATGAGCTTGGACCAGGGAGGTAGCTCAGTGGAATTAGTGCTTGCCTCAAGATCCTGAATTTGATCCTTGGTACTGCCAAGAAAAAAACAAAAAAGCATGAGAAGTGGCAGGACATTGAAGATACCTCTGTCCTGACGTATAAGCAAGGAAAAAGAAATTACTAGGCACTTCTTTATTTCAAGGATAAGTTCAGATCTATTCTTAGTACTTACTTGTACTTTAAAATTCCATGAATATGTCTATGCCACAAAATCTCCTAGTTCTTGTTTTTAGCATTATATTGTTTTTTTCTTTAACAAAAAAATTGCTCAGTTCTTACATTCTATGTCTAGGATGCACAGCTTGTACAAAAGTAGTACACTATCATTTGGTTGATGGGACAATAATAGGTAGAAATTCAGAAAGCACTACTAGGATCCCGTTGTTTAAATGTAAATGGTTTTAAAACATTTATATTCAAATAAAAGTTATTGCTAGGTATATATAATACAAAACAGTGTTGTGGGAAATAGTAATAATATTTTCAGGTTGTAATATATTCAGTGTAAAGCTAAGAAGATAAAAGAGCATAACATTATGCTCTCAGAGTTTTTTATGTTTATTCATTTCACATGTCTTACAATGTGCTCAACATTCTTCTAAGCATTTTAAAAATTTTAACTCATTCCTTATTTAATCATATTTAACTTTTATGTAATGTGTGACAGAAATTGCTCTTTATTCATTGTTTTGCTTTAGTTTGAGCTACTTGTGGTTCTGTAGTCTAAAAATAGTAACTGAAAATTTCAGAAGTAGACAATTCATATTTTAAATAGCTCTTGATTTGCTCGACTGCTATACTTTTTATATCTTATTAGTTACTTGAATTTATGTCTTTCTGTGCTTATTTTGTAAATTAAACTTTATCATGCACAACTTCACAAAGAAAAAATAAAAGTTTATTTTGCATTCCTTCTACTGGTGGTCTTGGAAGATATTGTCAGTGGATAAAGAACTATTTTTTATTGTTTTCCCCATGTGCCAATAAACATACTGAAGAATGGATGAGTCACATAACTTCCAAGTCACAAACTAATAAAAAACAGACATTCAAATAGAACCACTCTCCTCGAGTTCCATTTTGAATGCACTACAATATGATGTTGCAGAATATCTATTTCTGCATCTAAGGGGTCTTATGTGATTGCTCCAGTATATATAATTGTATGACACAAAGCAATATTATTGATACTTTTTATTAAGTCAAACAAAAAATGGATGCTATTCTTTCTTCCTTTCTCAGTGAAAAGGCAGGGTTTTGAAAGCAACTAATCTTACTGAGAAAAAGATTTAAATTGCACTATAGATTGTGCTTAGAGTTCTAGCAGTAAATGTCTCAAAATTAATAACCACCTTGTTTTTAATATCTTCATAGTCTATTTTCTGCATGATTTTTACTAATTGATTTCAGAAAAGTATTATACAAAATCAATGAAATATAAAAATAAATCTTTGAGGTCAATTTGAAATGACTTGTGATAGCAATGACTCACAGACTTTCTCATCAAGCCTTATTCTAATTAATTGCATTTCATTTAATTAATAACTGCATTATTAATTAATTTAATGATTTAAATTTGATTGGGTGACTTTAAGGAAAACATTTAACTTTGTTATGCTATAGGTACTGCATATTGGCATTGTATATGGTACAAACTTAAGACTGCATCCTCACATCAAGTAGATCTAGAATAGGCAATAAAAATTATTCACAAATATATCAGATATAATATGAGTTAAGGTTGATGTTTTGAAAGCAAACAAAAAATCAAATGTTTATCTGAGTTGAATGAACTACGCTTGGTGTTTCTATTCATGGAATTTCTTCTTCAACTATTAAGAAATAGTAATTGTTTTTCATCCCAAAAATGAAATAAATCCTATCCAGTAACAATTAGCTATTTTAATATTCATTTTCACTTCAATCTATATAGAAATATATTTATATTTAAAACCTTTAAGCTTGAGACTTGCTTGTTTTACATTTGGGTTAAAATGCAAGAGGAGATAGTATTTAACCTACTTACAGTTAAAAAGATAGGACTATATAATGCCAAGTATGAAATGAAGCAATAATATTTTGATTGGGGAATCAATTTTATTAGCAAAAGTTATTTGGAAATGAAAGAAACCAAACAATCCACATATTTTTTGAGCTGTGAAAAATTATTGAGTAGCTAAATAATCAAAATTTAATGCTATTTATATGCATGGAATAGGCAAGTGCATGAGCTAGATTTTCCGCACTGTGATGAACGTGTCTTAAATCCACAATTTAAAGAAAGAAATCACTTGTTCCACAGTTTCAGAGGACTTGATTGCTTTGACTGTTCCCATAGAAGAATCCGTATGGTGGAAGGGCGCGGTGGAGAAAACCTGCCTCACTCAGTGAGAAAGCAGAGAAGCAGGGGGAACAGGCATCACCCATACAGGTCAAGCTCAGTGACCCACCTCCCCAAAGCATACGCAACTCTGAACTCAGCAACAGATTATCAACTTCATCTAGTTATACTCCAAAAGTCCAAACTCTGAGCACTTGAGATTTCCGGGACACATTTTAGTTGTAAATCATGATAACAAATATTTCCCATGCTGTCTACTTCCCAAACTTCTTATACTTAAGAAAGTCCAGGTGAATATTACTGTCTAATGAGCTTCTTGTGCAACTTCCCAAATAATTAAAGCTTCATCTCCTCTATGAGGTCCCCAAAGCTGCATTCTCACTCACTTGTTGACTGTGAACTTCAAAGACACTTGCTGTCCATTTGAATATCCACTTGAAGACTGGCCATAAGTAAGACGATGAACTGTGCTGAGTAGGCTGAGTATGTTAAACTGATGTCCTCAGCAATATATGTAAATAGAAAAGGAATATTCTCTTAAAACCCTAAGTTTTATTATCTGAGTATGAATTCTTCTGTCTTATCTACAGAGAGCATATTGATTAGTACATAGCAGTGGGTAAGAACCACAGAAAAACTAAAAATGTGTGGCATGTGTGTACAAAGTCAGGCTGAAGATTGTAGGGAGAATGCTATTAAATGGCAGAATGGTAGAAATTTAATTTAGGATACTCTGTTAGGCAGTGGCAAAACATTTGTGAAGCTTTGCTTGTAGTAGCTTGAACATCAAATAATGCATCTAGTTATATATATGATCATGTGCCTACATGCATAATGGTAGGCAATAACACAAGAGATAGGAAATCAGAAGGCCAGTAGCATGAGTTCGTTAAAATTGGTAAGACGGACAAGATACAGTAAGAACAATGAAAGATCACAGAAGAGTCATGTGGCTTGCAAGCAAGCAAAGTAAACAGCAACAACGACAACAATCTACCATGATGGAGATCATAAACTAATCATTTGGTAGGTATTTAAAGCAATGACTTCTCATATTTATCCACTAAAATGCAATGACAGTGCCATTGAGCAACGGAAATCATGTTACAATTCATTGAATGCGAAGACCAAATAAAGAAACTGGCCATCAAAACAAGTTTTAGATCTCTGAATAAATTAATGTAGCACCTACTAAATCTTAGAAAAATATCTCAGGAAGAAGATGTTAATTTATTGGAAGCTTGTTGAGAAATCTGTCCAGTCCTTCCTAGGGAGCATATTATCCATGTAGGGCTGGACTTTCTGACCAGAAATCTGGTGGCCCAGAAAATAGTAATAGAATTAGCCATTAAGGTCATATTGAATTACAAAGGCTCTTCACAGCACAGAAAAGGAGAGAAAGAAAGAGGGGAGTGGAGGGGAGGGGAGAGCAGAGAAAGGGAAGGGGGAGAGGAAGGGAGGGCAAGTCAGAGGACAGGAGAGGGAAAAAAAAGTCTACAACCAACTGAATGCAATAATAACTGACAAATCCATAAAATCATTCTACCAGGTATTCATCAGACAAAGAGCTAATATTTTAAATATATACTAGAATACAGGACATAAAAAAAAATGTTATGCCTTTCCAAAAAAGGATACAAAAACAAATGGGAAAATAAAATGAATAAACTTCACAGAAGAACAAATGGCCAATCAATAAGTGAAGACATGCTCAGCGTCATTGGTCATTAAAGAAATGCAGATGAAAACTGCACAAAGACTCCGTCTCACTCGAGAACGAAAGGTCATCCTTAAAAAGTCAAATAAAGGAGCCAGGGAAGTAGCTCAGTAAAATGAGCGCTTGCATGGCAAGTACAAAGGCCTGAGTTCTATCCCTGGTTCCAGAAAAAAAAAAAAAAAAAAAAAAAAAGAAGTCAAATAACATCAAGTGACGGAGAGGCGAGGGTGGGGAGGAACAGTTATCCATTGTGGGTCAATATGTAAAGACATAAAACCACTATGGAAGCAGAATGAAGATTACTTAAAAAACTAAAATTTCCACTTGACTAGGTGATTCATCTCATCAATACCTTCCTTTAACTGTTACAGACATCATATTCCAGTGATATATGTGTTGTTCATCTTCACAATAGCACAATTCATAATAGCTGAATCATGGAAGCAGTCTACATGCGCATCAAGAGATACAGGGATAAAGAAAATGTCATGTTACTAAGGATGGAGTACTACTATGTGTTGTGCTACCTGTTTTTCACTATATATTGTGCTTTGGATTTGCTAAGCTTCTCGACTACAAGTTGCTCTTTTAGTTTGTAGACTTACAGATTATAAAAAACCACATTTTAGGATTGTATGAAGACCACCTTGCATTGTCCAAAGATTCTAAGCATTGACCTTGGTGCTACGTTCCTATTTGCTATCTTTCTGCTTCCAGTGACTTAGATAACCAAATCTGAATTCCATGGCTTTCCGCACTGCGGTGACCACGATAAGGTTTTAGATGTCATTGACTACCTCATTTATGCAACAACAACTCAGCAGGTCAAGATTTTATCAGTTAACACATCTAGATTTTACAACTCAATCTGTCTTTGAAGGACAACACACGTAACATAACGTAATACTAACATTCTATGAATATTGAGCAATTTCATACATTGTCTATTTTGAATTAATCACTTTCTGTTACTAGGGGAAGAACAATGTGATAAGACATTCTCATAGATCTGTCTCTTCATGACAAATCTGTTTTTCCTGACAAGAGGCTTAAGCAATTATATTTATAAAGAAAACATAAGCACATAGTTTCATAAAAACTTTTATCAGCAGTAAGAATAAAAAATTGAATTTCATAGTATAAGATTTTAAAAACACTGATAGTCTTTCTGGTTTATGCAGTTTTAATTTGCTGTTCAAGAACGGAGGACCTATATGTATTTTAAGGGAAATATTTTGCCTGCATATTTGGGATAGTCTTGCAAAGTTGCAGGAAGTTAACAAGCAGTTCCATCTATCTCTCCTATAGACTGCCTTCCCCCAATGCTTTGTCTGATACACACCAAACAGCTTCTGAATATGAGAAAATAAATTCTAGTAGTTGATAATGGAGAAAATGGAGCTGCACACCACTGCTTGTATGAATTTTCACCTGTAAAGTGAAAACATGTTTCTGTTTTTAAATGAAATTAAACAATTTGTGGTTTTTTTTTACTTTTATATGGAAATATCACACACACCCTTCATGGAAACTTTATAAATTTTCTTTCCATCTCAGCTACTTTATCCTATCTCTTTTCCTTTCTTTCTCATTCTCCACAAGAATCTCTTTATGAGTATTTTGCAGCAGAGTTTGCCATAAGCCTGGGAATGTCAACACTTTCCTTACATCTAGTGAGGTATTTTGAGGAAGGAATTTCATCAAAATCACTTTCCATTGTTCTAAGAATACAGTAAGAATACAACGGGAAGGGCACATATTCCCTGATACCTAAAAAAATCTATTTCATTAACATGAAATGCTTGGGTGCAAATTAGCCTACTCTTGTAATTTCGTACTCTGCCCATTAATGTAAGCTCTAGAGACAGAAATGATTTGCTATATTAAAATATGAAAAAAGCCTTTGAAGCTTAAATTGCAGTACAAAACAACAACAAGAAAACAAAGATTAGGTGCTTTCCTCTTTAATTTTGCTGATGGTACAATACTTGTACATTATTCCCATGATGGTTTCTCACGCTATTAGGAAATCTAATTAGCTAGTTAGGGATGTATTTGCAAAGAAATGGTTTACTTAATAAAGAAAAATAAACAAGCAACAATGTGCATTTTCCATCAGTGGCAAGAAAACCTATAGACTTTATATTTTAAAAAGAAAATTTATTCTCTATTGCTAATATTTAAAATTATATATTGAACCTAGAGAAAATGTAAGAGTAAAAATATGTTCATTTTGAAATAAAAATTTATTTATACTACATACAAATACAGTAATTCAGCAACTTATATTGGTAGTGCAATATAGAAAAACTATTTAACCAAGATATTACAGTTAATCATTGTATCCAACTTATTTTTTTGTATCCAACTTATTACTCAGAAAGCATTAATTTGTTTTCAGACCTCTATAAATTAAATATTTAGGAACTTCACTTTTCTGTGCTATTTGGATATGTTCTATATAAATAAAAAATTACGGATTTGGAGCTGAAAATAACCCTCTACATTTAAGCTCTCTGTTTGCAAAGTGGTTTTTGTTACATTATAAGTAATGCAAGGTACATCAAGTATAGGTACAAAATACCAACAATGAATGTAAACATTATATGTCATAAATGTGAGTCAAGAAGAATAATAACAAGAAGAATGGAAACAGCAACAGGGGGACAGAGACAGAGTAATGTAGGAGGGTGGGAGGGGGATGAGACTGAGAAAGGAACAGGCTACGTCCTGTATGTCCACCTAGATCTCAAAATGAATATAAACTTCATGTGCTGAAAGCTCACTAAATAAAAACATTTAAATAAAATTAAAAATACATGTAACATAATATTATTTTTAAGTTAAAGCATAGTCAGACCACCATCCTGCACGTTGTCACAGACCCACTCATGCCCATGATTACTTTTCCCAGGCCACTCATCTTTTAGCAGAACAGGTAGCAAAAGTATCCAAGTTGAATAGCAATGAGTGAACTAATTCTGTACATACAACATGTTTTCAGAGTGAATATCATCAAATGTGTTGTTGTTTATCTGATATTTGTATAATTACTTTGAATCTGTGGTTGTAGAAGGTCATGCCAGAGCTAAAGTTAGAAAAAAATTATATATATATATGTATATGTATATATATAAATATTATATATCGTGGTAAAGTGACATATATTGTGTGAGCAGGTTTTGAAGTAGATATAGTTTTTAGTGATAGTGACAAATGAATTTTTCTAGAGAATTTAAAATTACTTTCATTGATCTGTGTGTTTTTGTATATAAGCATTATTTCACTCATATATTGCATTTCATTGCAATAAAATATTCCCCTTTATTTATTCTAGTTTTTAGAAAAAATATTTTAGATTAAAATAATTTATGACTCATGAATTTTGCAAATGCGATATTATTTTGAGAAAGCATATGTATTGTAATTTTGAATCTTTTATAGATCAAATAGGCCAATTGTTCTTCTCTGAATTACTGATTATTGGATGTTCATTTTTATTGAAAGAAGTCTACTGAAACTATAAAACTTTATTGTAGATGTATCTATATTTTCTTTTTTTAGTGTTTACTTCGTATATAGAAGCCACATTATTAAATGCTCATTTTAGGGGCCAGTTAGATAGCTCAGGGGACTAAGCACCTGCTTAGGAAATCGCAGGGACCACGTTCCATCTCCAGCACCACAGGCCGTACTGGCCCATCCCTGGGGTGCGCTGAGCCGGCCACGGAGACCAGGCATAGTGGTGCACACCTGTAACCCCAGCGCTGGGGAGGCTGAAGACAGGAGGATCACTACGAGTGTGGGCTGCATAGTGAGATCCTCTACCAATTATATTAAAAAATGAAATACCTATTTTATAATTATTTGGAAAGATGGATACATCTGTCCGTAATGCTTGTTTGCAGAGTTAGTACATATCTGTCAGTTGTGTGTGTATTGTATTATTTTCTTTCATTTTGAGCCATTCTGTGGCTTCATATTCATCATGTATTTCTGTATTTTGTAGTGCTGGTGATCCAGCCTTGGGCATGCCCCATCTTTCTCACATGTTCTACCATTAAACAATGATGCCAGTCTTGGTCTTTTGTTTACTGTTTATCATTTACAAGGAACATATCTTGTCTTCCTGATTTTTCTTTCAGAAACACTTATAATTTGATTTAGATGTTTAATTCATGACATATAAAGCAGTTTCTAATATGCATGAGCCCACAAACTTATTATCATATGTTAATTTCCTTTTTGTTTAACTCTTATTTTTCTTTCACTCTCTGTTCTTGTCTTTTATTATATTGACATTTCATTATTCCTAATTTTCCTCATGCTTTTAACTATGAATGCTGTTATTAAATATTACTAGTTGATTTAGATATTAAAAATAAGTGCTTGATTCATTATGTGATAATAAAAGCTTTTATTTAAAATATTACATGCATAGTATAAGAAATTTGCAAACCTATGATTCATAAGCTTCATTAATGAGACTTGCAAATTAAAGTCTCCTTTTATTAATAATTTTCCTGATAATATCAATTGCAAACTTATGCCATACATTTTAATTCTGGTTATATTTTAGCCACACACAAAATCCCTGTGTTACTAAGATAGGCATGTATTTTTTTTTATTTCTATTGTCTTTCATGTTTTCCTCCATTTTCATATTTCTCTATGATCATAATTTTTTCTCCTTGGTGACCTCTCTTTAATGACTATTATTAGCTCTGTGTTACATATAGAAATCTCTATCTGTATGGTTGGATATGGATATTGTCCAAATTTCATTTTACCCTCAATATAAAACATAAACTTGTCTGAACTTTGAATTATGATGATTCTGTTTTCTGCCCATTTACTGAGGGTGCCATTCAATTGTCTTCTCTTTCCCATTGTTTCTCTCTAAGACAGTTTAAAATAAGAGCGTTCCTTTGGACTGAAGTGCTGTTCCTGCCCATAGATATTCTAAGACCTTTCTGGTTTTGATTTTCAATGTATCATTTTTATCGCCACTGTGAAATTTATTTGGGCTTCTTTAATTGTGGCCACAAGTATATCACTAATTTTAGAAATGTTTCAGCGGTTCTGCTGTTGCACTAACTGCTAATTATTGCAGCATTGTTCCTGTTCTGTCCCTGTAACTTTACACTTGTGCACATTAGACCTTCAACTATTCCTCCCCCCTAATTTTTTTTCTTTCTTTGCTTCATTCAAGCTATTTGTATCAGACAAAACAACCTATTCTTCTGTTCAATTTACTTTTGAATTTAAGCAATCTTAATTTACACTACTATAGTTTTTATTTGTAAAGATTGCCTTTGACTTTTTGTAGATGATTATTTTTAAATGAAAGTCTCTTTTCCTTATTAAAATTTCCCCAAAAAAACCCAATTCCAATTGTTTCAATTTCCTTGCCTGATGACTTTAAGGTTTTTTCACCTGCAGCCTTTCTTAAATTTTGTTCATATTTTTTCATTTCATTTTGAATGTACCTGACAGTGTTTAAATGATTACTCTCTATATTGTAAGAAAAAATTTTAGGTTCTACAGAGCATTTCCTTCCTATCTCAGAACTGCTAAAAACACAGAAAGGAAAAAGCAAATATAAAGATACAGACATTAATATGAGTAATTTTTCTTGAGTGCTCTTTATTTCTGTCTTCACTGCCTCAGTAGTGTCCCCATGTCAAAGGTTTGCAAATCAAATATACGAGGCCAAAGACATTTTAAATGTTTTTTATGGAAATCAAAATTTTTATAGGTTTTTATGTGGAATTTAATTACTAGAAGATTTGGGGGGATCTTGCAAAGTTTTTATTGTGATGGAATAAAAATTATTAAACCCTCAAACAGTTCTACAAGATGTGTATCATGTCTGTACCTGACCACAAATATTTATGTGACTTCTCTGCTTCCAAGCATCTTGTAGAATCTCTTTTTTCTATATCATAAAATCAGCTTGTATACTATAGTTTAGTGCTATGAACACAGACTCTGATTAAAACTAGCTGGCTTTACTGAAGAATGCCCATCCATTAATCATAATTGACACTTCTTCAAAATAAACATGCAAACTAGAATTGGGGCTTTTCTATGTAAGAGTAGCTCCAGGACAAACTCAATATAATTTGTGCTGGAGAATCACTTCATATCATATTTATTTATTTTTGCGGTATCAGGGATCAAACTCAGGACCTTCAAATTATCAGACAGGCACCTATGTCACTGAGCTATGTTCCTGTCCCTCCACTTCATATTTTATAATGTCAATACTAAAAATAATTTTATAGTCATTAAAGTCATCTGTATTCATTTTTGCATTATAAATAAACTGTATTGTAACTGAGAACTTTTACTTTCTTTTCTTGTAACTACTCTATAAACTCCATATTATATAATAGGCAAATTTGAGTGTACATAACAACAAAATTGGATTTATAATATCATGACCATTTACTAAAATAAGAAAGGATTTCCATTGTCTTTGACAATTTCAATTGACTTATGAATATCAATGATAATATCATTTGCTATTTGATTCTTTTGTTACCTATTGCATTTTATTTTACTTAACTGTCAGAAGAAAAATATCAAAGAATAATTTTGTACGTAGTGGACAATTACTTTACCTAGGTGGTAGCAAAAAAAATATTGCTTTGTTCAAGGTTTGTATAATTGCTCTTAGTATTCAAATGCCAATTATTATATTTTGAATTATTTAGTTTATTTAAGAGGTTATTGCTATAACAGAAAACAACGTTTCTGCTATAGCAATTAAATGTTGATGTTTTATTTTGGAAAAAAAAAATTTTTGTTTGTTTTTGTCTTTGTGCTTGCCAGGGAAGTGCATATTACACTGAGCCATCTCCCCAGCCCCAAAAATTGGGTTTGATATCTCACTCCCTAGTCAATTTAGTCAGTTCTCTATTTTACTAAATGTTTTCTGTAGCATGCATGAATCTATTGCTTGGTAATATTTTTTTTATTTTTTTGGTGGGGGGGAAGGAACCCGGGATTGAACTCTTTTCCAGTAAAGGGAGGGCCAGAGAGAGTTTGGTCCCCCAAGCAATGTGGTTGGTACCTATTAAGGTGTCAGTCATTGCTGTTCATACCTAGGAAAGTATGTGAGCATAATTATTCTGCTTTTTGTCTTGAGGTCTGGCCTTTAAGGACTGCATCTTCACCTACAATTGTATATATTCTCCTCTTCTGCATAGAGTACATTCTCTTTCTCTAAAAAAAAAAAAAAAAAAAAAAAAAAAAAAAAAATTCCTTTTTCCTTCCCACTTCCTTCTCCATGGTTTCCCTTCCCATTTGAACGTGTTCTTCCTACTTCCTGATATCTAGCCTGCATTTTCCTCTTTTCCATTTGGGTTTCTCACATAAGAGATATGGTGCATTATTTAAATCTGGGTGTCTAATTTACTTCATTTAACATAAAATAAATTTTCATGTTAATGTGGTGCTTCCACTTACCTACTTACAACTCACGTTGATCCTTCCTCCTTGCAGACTGGTACCCTGTTGTATATAAGTACATTTTCTTCATCCCTTCTGCTCTTCATGGGCCTATGGTCTATTTCTGAGAGTTAGCTGTTATCAATTATGCTTCCACAAATATGTGCCTACATATACCATTGTGGTATGATGCCAGGAACTCTTTCAAAAAATACCTAGAAGGGGCACAAAGGGATAAAATGGAACCTCTAGTTTTAGGGTCTGGAAATAACCATACTGATTTCCCTAGTGGTTACCAATTTACATTTCCACCAACAACGACGTAGAGTTATTTTTTCCCCATAGCCTTGCCATCATTTACAGCCAGTTTTTTTAAAGGGAGAGACAAAAATACAGAATTTAAAAATGAAATGCTAGGGAATGAAATATAGTCATTATACTGCATATTGTTATCTTCACAGTAGTTTCTTAGATTATAAGACATAAGCATACAAAATTAATCAAACAATAAAACACTAACTGTTCCTTTCAATGAACTAATAAAAATCAGTAGTAGAAATACCTTAGAAAATATATGATATATATGTATTCTCTCTCTCTCTCTCTCTCTCTCTCTCTCTCTCTCTCTCTTTCCTTTTCTCCATAATTGGTTCTAGGTGAACTGCCATTTTTTTCCTGATGTGAGATAATGTCTTGGTGTCATTTTAATTTGTATTTCTCCAGTAGCCAGTGATATTGAACATTTTTTTGCATATATTTATTTGCTGGTTGTACTTCTTTTTCTGGAAAGTATCTATTCATTTCAGATGTCTACTTTTGGATTGTGTCCTTAAATTTGGAGGGTCCTAGTTTTTAAATACTTCATATACTCTAGATGTAGTTCCTTGGAAGAGTAGTTGGCAAATTTTGTTCTTTTTCTCTTCACTTCATTGGTAATCTCTTTCACTATGAAAAAGTTTATTTTGTCGTTTCTTTATTTGTTTTCTTAATTGATCTTCATTGTTAATCCTTTGTAATTTTTCTTGTATTATAGTGATTTTGTTCATATAACTTTGTCTTCATGAGTTTTACCCCTTCTATCTTTCAGCAGATTATTTCTTTTTAATATTTAAGTTTCTGGTCCATTTTTATTTTATTTGAGTATATGATAAGAGATATGACTCTAGTTTCAGTCTTTGCCTTGTGAAAAGCTTTGTTCCCAGCACCATTTATTAAAGAGGTCACCTTTCTTCCAGTGGGGCTCTAAAACTCCTTTTTTAAAGTTAGGCAGCTGAATGCCCTTGGAGTGCCCTTGGAGTACCTTCTGTCTCTTTTGGGTTCCACCCTTCTCTAGCTCACCTCCTTATTTGCCATTGGATAATAAAGTTGCCTTTGCCATACCCTTGAATAATGCCATTCCACCCTGGAGCCGTCCAACTATGCTCTGAGTCCTCGGAAGGGATGAGCTGTTAACCTGCCCTTACCTCATCAATGCTGGCAATTTTGTCCTTGTGATGGGAATAGGAGTAATATATTTTTCCCAGATTCCATCAGAGAAGATGGTACTGTTTCACTTACATCATCTCTTGGTCAGAGGAGTCTAATTTAACCTCTGAGTCCAGAAAACCCATTTTAAATTATCTAGTGACATGTTCTTATTATCATGCTGTTATCAAAGTCATGCAGTTAGGAACAGCATATTGATCTGGCTATTTCTAGTAACATCATTCATGAGTATTACTTCAGGAAGTACATTTTATTCTGTAAAAAAGTACTGATGAAAAATTTGTAGTAATGTCAATTTTTATAATTTGTTATTTTATGTCTTTTCTCTCTAGAGTAGCTTTAAAAATTCAGTAACAGAAGAGTTTTTGTAAAGCAAATTTTAATTTATGATCTCTCCCTCTTTTTTAATGTGAAATGGGTGGTGGAATTTTCCACTATTTTCAAGATATTCCACATAATTGTTTTCTACCCCAAGCCTTTAACTTCATTTATAAAGGACAGAGCTGATTTAAATATGGAGGTTTACCTCTGATTTTAGGAACTTAGTTAGATATAATATTTACAGGGAAAAACTACTGCAATGTAGTTTGAACTCTGGGGACATTCCTCAGATCTCTCTCTGTGTACCAAAGCATTTCCATTAGCATTTATATTCTCTTAAATCCTTCCATTCCTACCATTTCAAAATATTAAAGTAATGAAACTGCCCCAATATCACACCTCCTGATGCAGCTACCTTCTCTCTCCTCTCTATTATAAAATTTAAATTAAATTGATATCTCAATTTCTCTTTATTTTCTCAGCAGCTCACATGTTCTCCACTTCTTTCTCCCAGTTTGTAAATCCAGAGATGGTGATATAGTTTGGATATTAAATAAGAATTAAACCTGTGAAATGAAGGGACAGGATATAGCATTAGACAAGGGGAGAAAACAAACTCAAAATCTTCTAATTAAAGTTAATCCTGAGTTGTGTGGTGCTCAGTCGTGACTCTTGGCTTCGCTGGCCTGTGTCGCGGAGTCAGTGGCTGACCTCGTGCCTCTTTCTGGCTGTGAGCTCCTTTCACCCAGCACCAGATGCAGAGGAATGAAGGAATGAAGGAATGAATTTCATTGATAAATGAAGCTGTGAACTGAAAGAGCATGTTAGAGCAGTTCTCCTGGAAAGCAGAGAAAGAACAGCTCCTGGACTTCTGAGTGGGTAGCTGCACATCTTCTTAATCTAGAGCTAATTATAGATAAGCAGGGTGTAGGGACTGTTTAGTTGTTGAGTGGCTACCTTTTATAGGCGGCTCTGTTGATTTAAAACAAACAATTGGAACTGAGGCTTCTAACCCCTTATGGCGTGTTTCAAGAAACTGGGTAGAAAGGACTAGTTAATTTCTTCAAAACTCTGGAATTTAATAGGTAGGAAGTTTCTGCACCTTTTTTCAGGTGGAAATTTATAGAGAACCCTTTTTGATCCTTGTGTCAATCCAGGAAGTTTATATTTGTAATCCCATGGATAAATTACTGGAATCCCATCAAGTGAATTCCAATCTACCAATTCCAGTGTAATCCATGGCAAGAACAAAGACACTAAGGCATATTTATAGTTATAAATATAGCCAAGGGGTCCTAGGTCCAGCCATGGTGATACTATCCAGAACAACTTAACCCAGTGCCAAACCTGGGTTTTGTTCAGTCATGAAGGAGAAGTGGCTTGAGGATAAATGACTGAGAACGGCAGGGAGTAGGTGAGTGCTGTGAGCTGGGCTAGGCAGGAGGCCTGTATTTACTTTGTCATATAGAGAGAAGGATGTGCAGAAAATGTAATTTGCATTATACTATTGGGATAGTATCTAATGTTTTGGGGTTTGGTGCTTCAGCTCTGATGTGTAATCTTTCAAGCCCCAGGAAGTCATAGCCTCTATCTCGAGGATCAATCCCGGCTGACAGTGTGGAACACTGGCTCATTGTCCTTTCTCGACCCTGCTCATAATAAAGGGTAGCAGGTATGCCATCTTCAAAGACCACTGCCAGCACCTCGGCTAGACCAATATGTACTGAATAAAGCCAACTGAAGGGATAAGGAGAAGTCCTGGCCAGCTCTGTACCTGTCTTTACATGGAATAGGATTAGGCACAGTCAACAAGGACACAACTGCCCTTCTTTCAAGGAGAGCTGCTCACGTGGTCCTCCACAGGAATTAGTTGCATTGCACGTTATTTGAGGAAGTTCATTCTTGGTCCCTCTGTTGTTATGTGAATTCGCTTGCATATGGTTGATTGTCCAACCCTATCTCAGGTGCTCCCTCTAGCTAGCTGGCCCACTTATAAACTAATCAAACAACTGATTGCTTGTACTTTCTGGGTCTCTTCCTGCTCTCCACTTGAAGTGGTGACCTTGAGTGACCTTGAGGTGGTACCATGAGACGAGTGGCTTTACTTTTTTCCACCTTGGAGCCAGCCTACCACGGACTAAAATCTGAGCTACAATAAATATTTCCTTTTTTAAGTTCCTTATACCAGGTATTTTTGTTTCAGGAGGGAAAAGCTAATGGAACAAGCGATGTGTGAGGCATACTCTTTTCAGGAATAGCTCACTCTTAGCTAAAACATGACTGTTTTGCTGATCAACAAGCTGTGTATACTTCTGTAAGAGATATGCTGCAGAAAAAGTCCATCAAAAGCTGGTAGCTTGGGCCGGGGAGCTGGCTCAGTGGAATAAGCACTTCCTTAGCAAGCGCAAAGGTCTGAGTTCAATCCCCGGTTCCGAAAAA
>NDGN011515163.1:2481-12895 GCA_002564285.1 Tympanoctomys barrerae
AAAAAAAAAAAAAAAAAAAAAAATCAATACATGGAGTCGTTTCAAGGATCAGAGAGGGCAGGAGAAAGCTTTCAAGGATGGTAAAAAGTGCCTGCGCGTGCATGTGTGTATGGGTACGCGTACGCATGCGTGTGCGCATGCATGTGCATGCGCGTACTTGTGTGATGGGGTGGGGGCTGCAGATGAAGCAACAGCGCTGGGGACAGAGCTTCCTGGGCAGAGGGTACGGCTGACGCCGAGGCCCTGAGGTGCTGTGATGGGAGGGAGTTGCCTGGTGGCTAAGATGTGCAGGGGACGCCCCAGGGCAGGCATCGCCCACCAGTGTGGTAGAACCCCGAAAGCCAAGTGGGGTTTGTTCTGAGCGCAGTGCAGCACCCCCGCGAGTTGCCACAGCCGAGCCTGGATGTACGTACGTACGTTTGCTGCCCTGGGAGTTGAACTCACGGCCTTCTCAGTGAGCTATATCTCTAACCCTTTGTAAATTTTTTGTTTTGAGACAGGGTCTTGATAAATTGCTGAGTTCCCTGGGCTGGGCTCCCATTTGCAGTCCTCCTGCCTCAGCTTACCAGAATGCTGGGATTGTAAGCAGGTCCCTGCACTCCCAGTTTATGTTTGTATTTTTACAGGGTGCTTCTTTCTCATGACGTGGGCTGCACTTCAGACCCTTCCAAGGTGCTTGCTCCAAGTGTACGCACATCCCAGGCCCCTCTCATCCCGCAGCACTGGATTTTTTGGGAAAGGGTCTGCCCAGGACTCTGCATTTGAACAAAGAACGGCTGCTATAGCAGAGATTTTAACCAAGTGCTCAGCAAGCAGGATTCAGGGGAACGTAGGACCTGGGCGGCGGAAGACTCTGTCTTGGGTCTGACAGCCTGTTGTTGGCAGTTTGCTTTTTACATTTGCCTCTGTGATGCGTGGAGGTGACAATTCGCACCGGGACTTCTGCACCTGGGCCTTGGACACTGACAGAATTCACAGACTTTTCCTGTCACCTAGAAGGTTTGCAGATATCCTGAGATATTGCTTCCTTCCTCGCTACTTTGAAGTGACAGTGGTATTTAGCTCTTGTTATGCATTAATAACGAGGCACATATATTAATGTTACACATCTCATTTAAAGCATGTTTTCATAACTCCATTTTGGCTTAATTGGTTTCCTTTCCCAGTCTCTGTACGTTTGCTCCGTGAATTTAAAAGCATTATTTGCAGAAAGGACTGTAGGGCTAGCAGCCAGGGCAAGGAGCAGGGAGCAGCCCCTTCAGGGCTGTGGAGCAGCTCAGAAAGGCCTGGGCACCATGCTCGCCTGCCCTCACCAATGCTGCATGCCCTCAAGCCAGTCAGCGTCCCTCTCTGTGCCACTGTCCTCATTCACAGGATGGACTCTTCCTCGAGTGTGCGTGGCCATGAGTCAGCCTGAGACCCAGGGACCGCCCGGGTGACAGGAGCTGAGCTTTTAATCTCAGCTCTGCTTCTCAATAGCCATGGTTTGGGCTGACTTCTCTGTGCCTCAGTTTCCCCTCCTCTGGGCCAGGGAGAGCAATAGGTGGCAGCTGGAGGGCCATGAGGTGGCCTACTACGTGAACGCCTTCACCAGTGGCCCCTGGGCCTCCTCCTGGACCCCAGCTGGGCCTGTCCTCACAGCCTGCAGCCGCCTGGCCCGCTCTTCCTGTCTTCCAGCTCTGCTGAGAAGGACTGCTTTGTTGCTGCTGTTTTTTAATCCCTTCCAGGCTCCCCGCCATGTGGGTGGTGCCACTGTCACCCAGGGTGTGGGCGCCCTGAATCCCAGCATCCACACGTGCTCTGGAGCCAGCCACCTCTGCAGAGCTCCACCTAGGACCGTGCCGGGCTTTGAGGGGCATCTAGATGCAGACTGTAACAGGCCCCCATCCTCACCCTGATGTCGCTGGGCTGCAGTCCTCAGGCTTTGGGGCAAAGATGAGAGGTGGGGGCAGGGACTGTGACAACCAAGAGGGAGGGAGGGAGGGAGGGAGGGAGGGGCAGGTTTGCAGTTTCTGCTCTACCACGTCTCCGACCCTTTGCCTGTAGAGCAACCCCTTGCTGGGGTGGGACAGGCAGGCCCCGGCAGCTGGCAGGAATCACCAAGCTGGCCCAGCAGGGACTGCTGGGACCTGTGTGGCCAGAAAGCCACCTGTCCTCTGTGTTCTCGGCCGCCTTCCCTCTGCTGACCTCGAGCCCAGTCCCCGCGGACCAGAGCTTATTTCAAAGTCAGTTTCTGATTCCTGAAGAAAAAGAAAAATCACTGTCGCCTGATGCTGGAGGCCAAGGTCACCATGACACATCTCAAATGCTCAGTGACTGTCCCCGGATTCCAGCAGAGCCATTTCTAAAGGGCACGTCTGGCAGAGACAGCTTTGAATTGACAAGGACCAGAGCCCTGTGGAACTCTGAGGCCAATAAGGCGTTGTCAGAGTCCGTTCCGATGATAAACTAGTTTGTTCCATTGTGAGTCTCCTGAGCGGGTACAGATTCCCTTCTGTGGTCGGCTCATCAGCTGCATACGTCAGCATTGACCTGGGGCCACCAGTGTGCCAAGGACGTGGCAGGGGCAGGCTGCAGCCATTGTCTCTTTTAACCCATGTAGAAACCTGTGAGGCCAGTCATGGGGAGAGCTCAGGTGAGGGTCAAGGTCCAGTGCAGACCTGCGTGGCCTGCCTCCGGGCTTTTCCCACCGCAGCGAGGCAACACGTGCATGTGGTAGACCAGCTTCCTTTGTGCCGGGGTCTGTCTGGAGTGATGGTGGGCATGGGGAGATCAGGAGAGGATTCCTGGAGGGGAAAGAAAGAGCAAAGAAAGGAAGTGTACTCTTTTTCTGTTGCGGATGTAACCAATGACCATAAACCTGATGGCTTAAAAGAATGTAGGGACCAAGATTCTGAAGCCAGTCTCATGGGACACAAAGTATCACCAGGTCTGTGTGTTTTTCTGGGAGCTCCAGGAAGATCTGATCTCTGGCCTTTTCCCAGCTCTAGAGGCCCTTGCATGCCTTGGCTTGTGGCCCCATCACTCTGCCTCAGTAGTCACCTTCCCACCTCTGATACTGACCTTCTTGAGCTTGTCTTAGAATTTCCCTTGTGGTGACATGAGGCCCAAGCCCATCTGCATAATCCAGGATGACATCCCCATCTCAAGATCTTAATCCTATCTAGAGTCCCCTCTGCCAAGAGAGATGGTATATTTATAGTCTGGGGATGACAATGTGGGACATCTTTGGGGGTGCCCCAAGGTGGAGGAAGAGGTGGAGGCACGAGAGGGTGTGGGAATCCCATCCACAGCTGTCTTCCTGGCTGGTGTGAGGCAGGAGGTGAGCAGGGCTGCCTGGGACCCACTTATCAGGGCCCTGAATGCCATACATAGACATTCGGATATGCATCTGAGTCACCAGGGATCTGTTGATCTACAGGGATCTGGAGCCAGGGGTGGGGGGCTGCACCTCCCACCAGCTCCTGGTGAGGGTGAAGGGCTTCCACTGAGAGTCACAAGGCTGTACAGAAGGGTGACTCTCAAGGATAGCTATGAAGAAAACTTCCTACCCAGGGCCCGTGTTTCTGAAGGGTGCATGTTTCACACTGAGGAGTCACTCTGTCCCCAAGGGCTCTGTTACCCAGTGCTTTTGTGTGTCCCACACAGTAGCAAGTCGAAGAGGTTTCCTGACTCATCAGAGGAGGGCTCAGAGCATCACAACTTTAGATCACTCTCTGTAACCTTGGGCCTCGGTGGAAAGGGGTGGAATGTACAAGATGACTCTGGACAAGCCGTCAGATCCGTACTCTTGGCCTGGATTCACCGCTCTGGGTGCATGAACTGGGAGCCTTGCATTTTGGCCTAATCTGAGAATTGACCCCCTCATACATGGGAAGCTGTGGCGTTCACCGGAGCCTTCAATCCAGAGAAAGCTGGAGCTGCCAGTTTGCCCTTATCATGTGGCTATGAAGAGACCACCCAGGCTCTTCAAATGCATCACAGCATCAAGGAAGAAAACTGACTTCAGTCAGTCATAGGGAGCCTGTGAATTCAAATGCTCATGCAAGTCAGGCAGGGCTGCGGCAGGCTGAGGGGCAGGGTGGGCCTCCACTGGCTCAGGGATGTCCCTGACTCAGCCTCACAGTGTCCCTGTGTAAGCGCAGATGTCCAGGACCACTGTAGCCATGCGGTTTGCAAACGAAATCCTGAAATCTGGATTTTTATATGAAGTTTCCTATTTTTAAATGTTGATGATGAATTCAGATATTTAAAAAAATACTGTGTGGGCCAATCAAGACATTTCTGCAAGCTGGCTTCAGCTTCTTGGTGGCTTGAGAATGTATTTATGTTATGAGAGCAGGGGACCAAGGCCCCGGGTGGCAGAGGGAGCTTCCAGAGGTCTTCAGCATCAGGCTTAGAACCCAGGCTGCTGCTGATGTGTGGCAGTGTCACCAGCTGTGGGTCACGCCGCCTCATCCCTTCCCCCTAAGCCTCACCCCCTTTGCCTCTGACGGAGCCAACTCATTAGCCAATTTCATGACAGAAGACGGCCCCACGGTGGAAGGTGCTGCCCACCCCACTCTGCCCCCAGCATGCTCTGTGGCTGCAGCTCTTCCAGACCCGAGTTCACTCGTCTGCAGAAGGAGCTGCTCCCTGTGGTTCCTGGAGGCCCCTGGCTTCTTCTTCTCTAAGCTCCCGATGTTGACATTTCGAAAACAGCGGCTGTCACAAAACGGGCTCCAGCCTGGAGGTCTGGCCCGTGCCATTAATGTGATACCACATACTCAGTGCAGGGGCGTGTCACCGATCTCACAGCTGCAGGCAATTGTGCCTGACTTATTGATCTTATGTATTAAATTGATGGAATTTTTTTTTTTTTGAGAAAAAATGTTTTCTCCTAGAATGCCATTATGTCTAGGGATTTCATGTGACTTGGCAACAACTCCCCTCTGATCTGCAGAGTGGCTTTACTTGTCTAAAGGCTGATGAGCATTTGTCCCAGGCCTCGTGGTGCTCTTGGCTCTGTCCTGTGGGGTGCAGCTGACACTGTGCAGGGCCTCTGGCGAGCCAGTGACTCATAGTGCACTCTCCTGGTCCCATGAAGTGGACTCATATACCCACCCACCTTACAGGTGAGAAGACTGAGGTCGGATTGAGTCATATCACCTTCCCAGTGTTCCTGTTAGTCATTGCCAGAGCCAGGAGTCAGCCCAGGTGGGCCAGTGTGATCCATGATGCATTGCAGGCATCGCGCATCACCTCTGGGCTGTGTCCTCATGCTGTCACAGCTGTGCAGCTGCTCTGAGGCTGCCCCTCAGACAGGAGACACACTGCTGGGTCCTCGCAGACCCACCTGGCCCCCTTCAGCCTGCACCACAGTGGTCCCAGAAGATTACAACAAAGCTGAACAATTCCAGTCTGCCAGGGGCATCATAGCGATCTTACATCACACTGTGGCAGCTGCCGGTCATGATACCAATGTCAACTGGTCTATTTGAGTACAATCATGCAAGGTGCATAGTTGATCATAAACAGCTACGCCTCTGGCTTATGCATTCTCTACACTACACTTTGCATTGTGACTTCGTTTATGCTCGCTCTTCTTGTAAAAAAGAGTTTAGAGCCACACGTCCTGTGCCAGTGGCACAGCCTCCGCCTGTGTTTATGGTGTGTCTTGCTTTTATCAAGATGCTGCTGGGGCCAGTGAGATAGCTCAGCGGTCTAAAGCACCTGCGTAGGCAAGCTTAGGCAGGTGCAGGGGACCATGATTCGATCCCTAGTATCACATGCTGTGCCCCCAGCTCTGCCCTCAGGGTGGGCTGAGCTGGCAAAAAAAAGGATGCTGTTGCTCCACTGGCCCACACCATCCTGTAAGGCAGAATGCATCCCTCCCTTTAACAACAGCTGGCTGTAACTGCTAATAATATGGTTTATTCACAGGCACCAATGGGCCTTAACTTTTTCTAATACTTTCCGAATGTCAAACTCATGTGACTTCTGGGCACTGTCTCACTGGGTGCTCGTGACTTACCTGTGCTGCCCATTTTGCAATAAGATCCCCGAGGGACCAAGTGTAAGGGCCTCTGCAAGGTCAGCAGTGGAGTCTTGGACCCGCCCGTGTCCTCATCGCAGGCAGGGAACGGCCCTGGCAACTCTCCACAGGCAGGGATGGGGCGGAAGGGAAATCGTTCTTGCAAACCCATCAATTCCATCCATGGAGGGTCAGAGTGGGCCTCAAGAAGCTGTTTTTTAAAAAGGCAAAAAGTGCAGCTAACAGGATTAGCTGCCACCTTGCAGGCCCCGAACCTGATGAGAAATCATTTCATTTCTTCTGCCCCTGAAGGTCACCCATTCAGTGCTGCAAATCGAACCATTAGTGGCAAGTTGCAGACACTGGGGACAATCATCCGGGTGATTATGGGGCCTCTCCCTGAATCAGGGAGGGCCGGCTGAGATGGCTCAGCCAGGCGGCCGGCCCTTTGCCCCGCCCCCGTTCGCTGTCCATGGTGCTAGAGCCCCACAGCAGTAACAAGGGCTCAGACCCCGCAGGCCAGGCGTGTAGCTCTGTTTCCTGGGCGTTTAATTATTCTCATACTACCTGCTCTGGGCTTGCCACACACGAACACCTGCCACCTTAGCACTAGCTCAGTTCTCCCTTAAATCGATGAAATTTTTTTAATGTCACTTAAAGGTGGACTTTAGAAAAATGGGTCTCAAACCTGTGGTACATAAGTGTCACCTGTGGGGCCCATTACAACATAGAATGGGCCTTAAGACCAGAGCTTCCGATTCAGCAGAATCTGTGCCGTGTGGTCTCGATCTGCACAAGAGGAGGCTGATGTCGCTGGCCAGGGCTGCAAGGAGACCACTGGCTTAGAGCCTACTCAGATGGGGCAGCAAGGATAGGTCAGCGAGGGTCTCTGGAGGAATCCCACATCCACCCAGGGAAAGAAGGCACTTGGAGAAAAGAGCTCCTGGGCAGGTGGCTAGCAGGGCTGGTAGCTGCAAGAAGCGGGGCCTGCCCTTGCCTGGAGGGGGAAGAAAGGTGAATTCTGCAGCCGGTGAGAGCCTGGGCTGGGAGGGCAGCCCTGGGGCACTGTCTGGGCAGGAGAACAAAGCCCAGGCCAGAGGCGGCACAGGCCAGGGAGGAGCAGGGAAGGACGGGGATTTCTCACTCCTCCTGCTGGGCTGACCCAGTGGGTTGGAGCAGGGCAGGTCCTGGGCTAAGGGCAGTTCAGGAACACAGAGCAGCCACCCTGGTGGGCTGCAGGGAGGGCTGGGGCCCTGGTGAAGCACCGGTATGGGCAGGAAGTACCTGTCCTCGTACTGAGACTGACTGTGGAGGACTCTGAGCCTGAGGCCCACCCTCTGGCTTTAAAAAATTGAGACAGGTGCTGGGAAGATGTTAAGGACCCATCAGCGCCACTCAGAGACACTGATGGGGGTAACAGGAGGGAAAAGTGGATCACTCCTTCTTTCCTCTTAGGTTCAATTTGATTTGAGGCCTCAACATCATTTGAAGCCATTTGTAAGAAAACACCAAGTCGGTGGCGCTCCACAGGGTCACCTGCTTCAGGAGGCGTAGTGGCTGTCTCACAGTGGGACTGACCCCCTCTTGAGGGTGGGGTGGGGGTCGCTGACCAGGGCAACTCTGGCAGAGACACAGGTGCCACCCCGGGGAGAGGGGTCCACTGCAGGCTGGGGCCACCTGCTGCGTCTGCTGCACCCCCAGCCCCTGCGGCTGCCTCCTCCCCTGTGGGCCTGGGGCCCCTCCCTCCTGATTCTTTTGTGCCAGGCGCATGTGCTCCTCAGAGGCTGGCCAGCTCCCAGCCGCCATCTGTCTGATAGTCACAGTGAGTGCTCCCATTTAGCCCCTGTCTGAACTCTGGCTGCCTTCTGGGTGGTGCTGTTGGAGCTATCTGAGCCCATGGAGGCTGCCAGACATCAGAACCTTCCTGCCTCGGTGTCCTCCCACCCTGGGCAGCGAATGTCATTGTTCGGGCATCCATGAGACAAATGGAGCCCTGCCTGCTGCCTCCCTCTTCGCAGTCCCTGCACTCCTAGGACCCCAGCCTGCTGAGTGTGTCCACCAGGGCATTTTGAGTTCACCCACTTGTCGTCAGCCTCAGAGGCTGTAGAGGAGGCCTTGGCCCCCTTTGTTTGGTAAGGATGGTGGCAGAAGCCTCCCGCAGGTTCCTCCAGGCCTGGGCTCCTCCCGTTCCATGTTCCACTTTCCTCCAGCGCTCAGTGTGCCCTTACTGAGCCTCTCAGTGTGTTTTTTCCTGCCTGTCAGCCTGGGTCAGGTCTTGTGTCCCCTGTCTAGTCTGCACATGTCCACAGCAGTGTTCAGGCCATCTCCTGTGGCTAGCTGGCCTCAGAATCATGGGACCCAAAGGACCACAGCCCTCAACTTAGGGGGCTCCGGGCAGTCCATCCAGAATCCTATCCTGGGAATTGCTTGGATGTGGGGGACAGCCAGGAGGGGGTATTGACCAGGGTGCTGCACCTCAGCCCCCTACGCACCTGACCTGAGACCCAGGCAGTGGGACAGTGAGGTGGCTCTCCCCGCTGCCAGCTGCACCCTAGCTAGGTGCTTCCTAGAGCTGGAGGGCCTGGGAGCCAGACTGTCCCACTGCCCACAGTGTCCTTCTGGGAACCTCTTTCCTCCTCTGTGAATGGGGACCCTTTATACCTTTCAGGAGTCAGGATACCCTGGCTCAGATCTGGCCTTGGGGATCCTGGCAGGAGGTCATGGTGGGGAGGTGACCCATGCGATCAATCACCCCTCTCAGCTCAGATTTTCCAGGCAGCCCTGAGGGGAGAATTCACATGCCAGCTGTCTTCTAGGCGGGACAGGTCCCTGAGGACACTTGCAAGAGAGCTGGGAACATGTGCAGGACAGAGGAGGGTGTGAAGGAGACAGTGGCATGCTAGTATGACTCTGCAGAAGATTCACAGGACTTTATTGGGATAATCCGGGCCCAAGAGACTTGGTTCGGCCACTCACCATGACCAAATTGTAAAGCATGAATCTATTCATTGCAGCCACTGTTGGAAAGAATGAGGGACTAGTGTCCTAATTCCTGCCCTCTGGGTGCTGATAGTAGCTACAAGAGCGAACAGGGAAGGGGCTGAGAGATAGCTTGGTGGCATAAGTGCTTGCCTGGCAAGCTCAAGGTCCTGAGTTTGATCTCTCGTACCAAAAAAAAAAGTAAACAAGAAACAAGGAAGAATGGCGGGGGTGGGTGGGCATGCATAGTTACACCGTCTTGGTCAGACTGTGCTCTGGGTGACCATCACCTCAGGCCTAGTTCCACAGGGTACTAGGGTACCAGGGACATTGATTCTGCTTGAGGGGACAATTTCCCGTTATGAGGCTGTCAGCCTGCCAGGCCTCTGTTCCTGGAACTTGAGATAAGCTGAGGAGGAGCAATGACTCTGAGAGAAAGAGAGAAGGACAGGTGAGAGAGAAAATGGAATTGGTTAGGACAAGAGTGGGGCCTTCCTCCAGGGAAGCCCCCTTCCGGCATGGGTCATAGCTCAGAGTTGGCCCAGGCAGGGCTGGAGGACAGGGCTGCTGGCGAGCACAGGGACTGTCACAGATGGTCTTGGTCACTGTCACTCTCTGAACAGCGATGGGCAAAAGGGGCTCCAGGTGCCCAGAGCAATCCTCTGATGGCAGAAATGCACCCAAAGTGATCCAGGAGGTTTGCTGGGATGCCGTTGTCACCCAGCATGACTTGGCACAGAATGGGGCCTCAGCATGGCCACCCTTTGTGGTGACTATTGATGCAGCTGTTAGCAAACAGCAATGACACTTGCTATTATTGTTGTCACTCATTTCCTTGGCTTGGGTGTGCTAACGCCACCAGACTGATGCTCAGGATCACAGCAGGAAGTCAAGGAAAGGGCTTCAGCACACACCAGTGAAGAAGAGACTCCATCACAGCACGCGCCTGCGGTTCTGGGACCCGGCTCTCCATAGCTAGCTTAGTTCTGAAGATCCCAGCCTGCCAGGGCCCAGCTCCTACCCACCTGAGGAGAGCTGGACTTGCTGAGGGCAAGGCGAGGAAGCCTAGCCCAGGGCTCACGGGGCTGGATGAGCCATCCCTGGGGGGCAGGCAGGTAGAGGAGGCAGCTGCCTCTGTGGTGCTCATGGGGAGGGCGGCTGCAAAGGAAGCAAGAGAAGCCCCAGCAGCTCCGAAGGGACTGAGGGTGCTTGGCGGGGGGGGGGGGGGTCCCTGGGCGACCATCTCAGTTCCCTGCCCCCCAGCTGCCACGGGGGCCTTGGACCATGACCATGTGGTGCCAGCGGTGTGTTAGTAACATCTGGGCTGTGGGGTATGCACCATTCACATGCACAAATCCAAGGGATTGCCCAGGAGATGGAATATTTTTGTAGGAGAGAGAGAGGGGAGCAGATGGGGGAGGG
>NDGN011515172.1:9092-36808 GCA_002564285.1 Tympanoctomys barrerae
CTTTCCTTCCTTCAATTTGAGTGTCAGGTATTTGTCCCAGCAATGAGAGAAGAGTAACTAAGATAGGTGGGAAGTACCCACTCCATCTCCTTGCCTTTCTCTTGCCCAGGATGAGGATGCTTACAAAGTGAAGGTCCTGACTCCCTGCTGAGTTAAACTTCTAAACTTCTCAGGATGACAACACTGTATCTCAACCATCACAACTTCCAAAGATCATTTTAGGGCTGGAATGTAGCTTAGTGTGGCAGGGTACTTTCCTAGCATGTGCCAAGCCCTGGGTTAGACCCCTGCATTGAAATTAATGAATATTTCTATCTACACTATATGAGAATGCTTATATAGTGCACTGCATTAGTGGCAGTTCTAGCCATTGTTTTCATAAATATAAAATAATGCAACAATTAAATAGGGTGGACCATGGTGTTCACCTTATAGTCTTTGATTACAGTAGTGATCTTGAACATTTTATAGAGCTAAATCATTTTTAAAGATTTTTTTTCTGCCTTTTACTCACATTTCTATTGGATTTTTATTAAAATTTTCTTTCATGTTTCTTTTGGATTTTTCTCATGGAATTTAATGCATTTTAAAGTAATAAGAAATCTAACTCCTTGAATATCAGTATACTTCCCTATACTTTCATGTAAACTGAAATGCATTTTCTTTTTTTAAAATTTTATTTTATTTTAAAGAATAGAAACAGAAGCAAAAACAAATAGAAAAAAGAAAAAAAACAGGATAATATACAACAGTGCATATGTTACAGATTTTAAAAACAGGAATATCTAATTAACAATGGTTGTTATAGTATCTATTTTTATCACCAAATCTGTTGAAATGTTTTCTGAAGTACTTGCTTTTTAATTTTATTAATTTTTCCGTTTAGAATTTATAAACTGTAATGATACAAAATTTTGTTTTGATATCATTCTTAGCAAAGCAATTTCCACAAAATATTATATAAGTACTTATTTTTTATTTTATTTTATTTTTTTGTGGTACCAGGAATTGAACTCAGGACCCTGTGTTTGCGAGGCAAGTGTTTATTCTACTGAGCTGTCTCCCTGGCCCCTATGTAAGTACTTATATATCCTAATAATTTGTGTTAGCAAACTTACATTAATTTTTCTTTTTTTTTTTTGTGGAACTGGGGATTGAACTCGGGCCCTTGTGCTTGCCAGGCAAGTGCATATTCCACTAAGCCATCTCCCTGGCCCCTCTTACATTAAATTTTAACATATAGAGTTTATATTGAAGTTGTGTATTTTTTCTCAAGTGGCCATCTACTTTCTTTATTGAATAGTCTTAGCTTTCCTGCTTAATTTGAAATCTAAATCTTATTGTACTTAAAAATTTCTTATATAGTTGGCTTTGCTTCTGAATTCCATAGTCTATTTAATTAGTCTGTCTTTTGGATTTGGTTTTAATTATCAGAGTTTTAAAACACTTTAATAGTTGAAAAATAGGCATTGGGGAGATAGCTCAGTGGCATAAGCACCTGCCTGGCAAGTGCAAGGTCCCGAGTGTGATCCTTGGTACTGAAAAAAAAATTGTAATAAAGATAAATGCCCTTTCGTTAATTCCCATCCCCCCATTTTTTCCTGGTTATTGTCACATACACAGTCTTCAAATAAATGTTACTCTAGTTTGAAAAGAGCATTGGAAATGGCTTTGTGCGTGTGTGTGGTGCTGTGGTCTCATGCATGCGAGGCAATTTTCTACCACTGATCCACACCCCCACTCTGTACAGGAACGTTGTCTGGAGATTTCCTTTAATTTGCGGCACATTTGTTAGTATTAACGACCTTAAAAACCACATCTTTCTACCCTAGAACATGATAAGGCTTTCACAATAATTAAGCCATCTTTTTGTGTTCCTGAATGGAATTTTGTGGCTGTTATCATGGAAGTTTTAATTATTTGTTGAGCACTTGATGTCTAGGCATAAATTTTTATGGTTGTTATGAAATACACATTTTCTAAAGGGTTCTAGGCACATTGTTGATTTTTGTGAACTGACTTTGTAGCCCTCCACCTCACTGAGGCCTCATATTATTTCTAATGTTTCCTTAGGAGTTTTCCAAGTAGACAATTACATCATTTCAGTAGGAAGATAGTTGTTGTGTGCAGTTTAGAACATTCACTCTTGTTTCAGATTCTTTTCTGTTGTGTTGCTTGGGAATTTTGGAATCATGTTGAGCAGTGACAGTGAGAAAGCAGCCTCATTTCATTCCTACCATTTAATGGATATGCTTTATGATCAGCCCTGATGCTGAGATACATGCGTACAAGGTCCAATAAAAGAACGGTGAACATGTAGATTTAAACATTTTATTACAGTAGAAGATACATTGTCATCTATTCACCCCCAAATACCCAACTCTCTCCAAACACACTGAACTCACCATTCTTGTCCTTTTCTAAAGCAGTTCTGGAAGTCCTTTTTCATAGCGTCTTTCGTTGGGCCATTGTGGCTGCCACGATGTCCTGAACTGGCCCAAAGTGTTTACCTTTCCTGGCCATCTTGACTTGGAGAAGAGCAGGAAGTCCCCTGGTGCCACATCTGCTGAATAAGGCGATGAAGACGCGCCCTGATGTTATTAGTAGCCTGATTTTCTGTTGGAAGACACTTAGCAATCGTGGTCTCCATACTTCGTTGCCTTGTTTGTTTTTGGTCTTTTTTTGATTTTACTGCATTTTTTTTTGGTTGAATTGTTTATAGGGGAGGTTTAGTTTTTGTTTTTGGTGCTGAGGACCAAATCCAGGGCTTCCAGCTTGCTAGGCAAGCATTCTACCCCTGAGCCAAATCTCCAGCCCCAGTCTCCATGCTTCGGATCACAGCTCAGAAAGATAGTGGCATTGTGTCCTCTACTGTAATATTTTTAATGTAAACATTCATTGTATATTTCAACTGCAGCTCATGCTCAGATGCACACATACACATAAGACCCATATATGCAAATTTATCCATTTACGCATCCATCATATCTGTCAGTAGTTCACATTCTTGGTTTACTAAAAGAGTTTAATTTTTGTTTTCAATTTCTTTTTTTTGCCATGCGCATTACACTTTATCAAACATCTCTTCAGGATCTATCAAGATGACAATGTGTTTTTCTTTCATTACTTTACTTAAAAATTATGTTTCAATCCACATTTGCTGAACATTTGTTATTAGTCATTTTCTTAAAATATAGAAACAAAAAATAAACCAGGAAAACTAAGTTATTTGGTTTCCCAGCTCTTAGAAAGAATGGATAGGCAGAGGTAAATGTCTCCATCCTGCTGCTGCCCGGAAATACTAGAGGGCCCTGTCTCAGTTACTCTTCTCTCGTTGCTGAGATGAAAGGCCTGACACTCTAAATTAAAGTAGAAAAGCTTTATTCAGCTCACAGTCTGTGGAGGTTTCAGTACATCATCAGCTGGTTCCCAGGCAGGGTAGTGTGGCAGAGGGGTGGCAGCTCATGGCTGCGGAAGACAGCGAAAGCAATAAGAGCAAAAAGAGAGAAGCAAGCCTCGTTTTCTCCTTTGTATTGTATGGCCTAGGGTGGGTGTAGCACTCATACCCCTCAACCGCAGCACTAGACAGTGGACCTGCCACAAACTCTACATTCAGCCACCTCTGAAAAGCCTACTCCCCATGACCCCAGGAGGCTTTGGGGAGACATCCAGACACAATCCGTAGCAGGACCAGAGAGGACATGCATCTCCATGTTCCTGCTCTGCCCACTCACTGGGACCATTTAGGAAGCTACAGCCACACAAAACATAACACAACCCAACAAACAGAAACATAACCTGTTCTCCAAGCCACTCAATCTCTCTCTCTCTGCCCCTCTCTCTTTCTCTTTCTGTCTCTCTCTCCCTCCCTCTCTCTCTCTGTCCCTGTCCCTCTCCCTGTCCCTGTCCCTGTTCCTGTCTCTCTCCCTCTCCTTCCTCTCCTTCTCCCTCCCCTGTGAGTTGATTGGTTCTGTGGATCAGGAGGGTAAATAAGGCATTTATGAACATGCTGGCTAAAAGCTCTTGCAATTTAACCAAACCATGACTTCAGCTTTACTCCAGGAAATGCTCTTAGCTAGGTATTTTGTAAACCAAGGTGCCTTGTGACACTGCTATTCTTATTATTATATTGACCCGTGTAAAACTGCCACTTTTGGTGGGCAAAGTATGGTCACATAATAGTAATTCCATGTTGTTCCACTTGACATAATTACTAATAATTACTGTTTATTTGCTCTCATAGACCGACAACTGTATCAGTATTTCTTACTAGCCATCTAATTTAGTTTTCATACCAACATCATGATGCAGAAATTGTTTATTCCAATTTACCAATGGGAAAACAAGCCCCAAGAAGTGAAGGACATTGTTTCAAATCACACAGCTAGTAAATGGTAGACCAGTGGGTTGACTCAATCAGCTTTACTTCAACTCTTCAGCTTTTTCTTAGACAACAGGGCTGTCTTAAGTCAGTTTCGTGCCCTGTTTCTACCACTGGCCCAAGATTGGGAGTAAGGCTGTTCAGTAGAGCAAGGGCTCTCTGAATATGGTTTGCAGGCTCTCAGCACCTCCTGGGAACTTGGAGATGTAAATCCTTTATCCCTTCCACCTACTACATTGGAAACTCGATGAATCTCTAATGTTGGAGAAACACCTCCCTAGGTGACAATAACAAGAGCTATATTGTACTAAGCACTCCCTGCATCATATATAAGTGCCCCGCTGCCCTAAAAGGTAGAGGTTGATCTGCTCATCTTAATTCTTTTTTTTCTGCATAAGCTGAAGCCCAAGCAGAGGGTTAATGGACTGTCTGAGACCTACAAAGAGCATGTAGCTGAATCTAAGTTTGAACCCACTCTAATGATGAGGTTGATGGCTGTAACTACTTTGCTCAGCCCCACTCAGCTCATCAATGTGGAGTGGCCCCTCATGCACCTTCTCTGCAGAGGGTTGTCTCAGTTAAGAATGGGTGGAGGCTAGATGGTTTGGAGGTGATGTGGGCCATCAGAGGAGATGAAGTAGCTCATCTCCCTTAGGTGTCCTTGTGACTTGGAGGAAAGGGCTTTGGTAGAAAAATTCCCCCTGAGTGGGCGGGGCCTTTCCAGATAAAGCGGCCTTGTTTTCTTTCCCACAGGCCAGACACCTTCACTGAGCCCTTTGCAGCGACTGCACTTGGTCTGCGGCGTGCTCAGGGTGAGATGGGGGCTTTGTGCTTCCAGGGTCTCACCAGGGGCTATTGTAAGGGAAGAATAATGCTGATATTGTTTGCAGAGCCAAGGTGGAAAATCAGACCCGGGTGGAGGATTTATTTTTCTGCCATAAAACCAATGGGGGCTCTTCAAAAGTTCGCTGGCTGTGGTGCTAAGTCTCTGTGTTTGGAAACACTCCCAGACGACAAGGGCAGAGTCCCGGGTAATGCTGTGCACACCTCTATCACCAGGCATCCAATTCCCCGCGAATTTTGCAATATAGTGACAGTGATGGAAAGCAAAATGATCTCTAAATAATGGTTTAAGATGGCTAGTTGATAAGAGGCAGTGCAATAATTATGATCAATGGAGCATGGACTCAATATATATTGCCCATTTAGATGTACCAGATTAGCTTAACAGCTTTCTTTAATGTTCTGAGTATTTTGTGTGTGTGTGTGTGTGTGTGTGTGTGTGTGCGTGTGCATGTGCGCGCGCGCGCGCGTGTGTGTGTGTGTGTGTGTGTGGCGCAAGGATGGAGGAAGGCAAGGAAGCAGAGGGAAGGGAGAGGGAGAGTGGGGAGCCAGTGAGCTGCTCAGAGTGCTGCTCCGGCCTCCATTGATCAATGTGGTGCAGGTGACACAGCGCTCAGGAAGAAAGGAAATTGAGCTTCAGAAGGCATGTGATCCATGACCAAGAGAAAGCGCTCAGTGTCATGTGAGGCAGATAGGGCCTTTGTGCGGGAGGTGGAGGCAGGGAAAAGGGCGCAGGAGAGACACGTGATAGGAGCTAGTCATTTTGCAAGGCCGCTTTCTGGCTGATGATTGGCTTAATCACAGAAATTAGGCATGCGGGCAGCTAAAAGAGTCCCTCGGCATCCTTGCACATGAGCTCTGGAAACTAAGTGAGCTGGACCATGCTAGGTTCGGAAAGCTGGGCGAACCAGGCCTGTGAGTGTGCCAGGCAGCGGGGGAACGGATGGACTTGACACGGGTCCTGCTCCTCCACAGGCAGGAGGGAAGTTTTCTGTGACAGCCTGGCCAGCAGTCTGGCCCATTCCCTACCTTTCATGTTTCTGAGTTGATCCCAGGTAAGGCATGGAGTCTGTGATCAGGGTGTGGTGAGGGGGGCAGCGTGCCAGCTGGGCTGGAATTCCTGGGCTAATGGGGTGAAGTGATTGCAGTCTTCATCCTGGCTCGCTTTGATTTGTCAGTTAACATGCAGCTTCCTTTTCCCCCTTTCATGAAAGGACATCAGTAGGAAGTGTCACTATTCCCTGTGCCGGGAAGCCAGCCCTCTAACGTGATAATCCCCACTGATGGCCCTGCTGAGTGGCTAATTGGCTCAGTGACTTTCAGGCTTGGTGAGGCAGCTGGAGCTTAGATGATAATGGCAGCTAATGTTCACTGAGCATCTACTATGTGCTGGGGCTTCAGTGTGACAGCTCTTAAACTGCATGCAAATCACCTGGAGTATTTATTAAACAAATGCAGCTTTTGATTCAATAAGCCTGGCGAAGATCGCAAGGGATGCCAAAGCTTCTGGCTAGCAGATCCCCCTTTTGAACAGCCACAGTCCAATGCCAAATCTTCTTTGATTCTCATATGAACTCTACGAGGAACTGTTGTTAATCCCATTTTACAGAGGAAGAAGTCAGTGAAAGCTTAAAGAAAGGCGGCGTCCTAGGGAATGTTGCCCAGCTCCTAAGTGACAGATTTGAGATTCCAAATGAGGCCTGGCCTCTCCCCATCCTGCAGATGCATTGTGGTGTTTTTTTGGGGGGGAGGAACCGGGAATTGAACTCAGGTCCTTGTGCTTGCCAGGGGAGCGCTTATTCCACTGAGCCATCTCCCCAGTCAAAATAATTTTTCTTTTCTGAACCAGGGATTTGAACTCAGACCTTTGCGCTTGCCAGGCAAGCACTTATTCTACTGAGCCATCTCCCTGGCTGCAGATGCACTGTGGAGTCACAAGCTGGAGCAGCCTGGCCTCCGGAGTGGCCTGAAGACATACGCTGTAGGGTTCTCTGACCCTTGGGGCATGAGCAAGACAGGAACCCAGCCCTGGAGGCTGTGGCGATGCCAGGATGCATCTTGCCGGCAGCAGCTGCTGAGTTATCTCTGCATGTGCTGTGCGCGCTTAGCTGCTACACTTGGGCTGCTGAGTGTTCTTCACAGCACCCTCTTGCTGCCAGTCATCCAGCATCCTGACTGGTCCAGAACATCATTTGGAAGTAGCTCTTGTCCCAGGACCATGAAAAAAAAAATAGATGACTGCTGGGGGTTCCCAGGAGCCCCAAGAGAAGAAAAGCGATGCTTGCTTTTCTTTGAGCCTTCAAAGTGGCGCGGCTGGAGCTGAGGCCTGTACTCAGAGCTCATCAACACCCCACACTAATTTTCAAGTGCTCCAGGCTTGATTAAACCCAAAGGGCAGTTTGCCAAGTGCTTCCTCCCCCACCTTAATTGTTTAGATTGTGTAGAATTTGAGTAAAATTTAATCCAGATGTTTCTGATTCGTTTAAGTTTAAATCACCAGAAAATACTCTTATGTTGCTATTTGATGTTGCAGAAGTTTCTCCAGCATTTTTTTTGCCTTCTTAATAGGAGAGGTCACATTTGGGTAGAAGTAAATGAGGCCTGTGCACCTAGAGGTTTCATCTGATTTGATTTGAAAACCCACTTCTGTGAAATCTGAGGCAGAAGTCAATTTTGCTTTGACCTTTTTTTTCAAATCCTGACCATATCCATCTCAAAGGGAGAGCTGGAGTCATTTGCATGCAGTTGATATCAAGGATTCCTTTTTGAAAAATTAATACCCCCAGGCCTGGTCTTCTCTGGCCCCGTGGTCTGATTGGACCTGGCAATTGGCCACTCCCTTTTTTAACTACAGGAGAAGCCATTCAGGCCATGTGAACACACCGATTGGACTTTATTTTGGTAGCGAGGTACCTATTTATTCAGCTGATGAAAGCCAGTCTAGCTTTACCAAGAGTCTGAAAACTGATAAATAAGCTCTGCAGGCTTCAGACTGATTTTCAAAGTGTGGTTCCCAGAACTTCAGCATCAACGTCATCCAAGAACTTACAACTGGGAATTAGCCCTCATCGCAGACAGATAAAGTCAGATTCTCTGGAGATGGGGCCAGCAGTTAGTGATACCAGAGCTCTGTAGGTCTCTTGGGTGTACCTTGACTCTTGGGAATTGAGGGGCTAGGGCAGAGGTAGCTAGCCTATGGCACGCGTGCCACAGCTGGCTCTTTGTCATCGAAGTTTTATAAGGTTTGCCATTACTGGTCTAGGATCTTGGGTATTCCTTGCTGTCTTATTCAGAACTATGTATTACCTGCTTTGTAGGAATTAATGAGATAACATTGTCATATGATTCCAGATACCTGGACTCAAGCAATACTGTATTTATCCATGGTTGTAAAAATGAACTTTTCAATTAAGCAAGAAGGCCAAAAAAAAAAAAAAATCAAATAATCCTTTTCTCTCTCTCTTTGCAGTGGTTTTTGCCATGTGATTTTGTAGTGGCAGTGTGGACACAGCCCAAATTTTCAACAGCAGCATTCTAGAAGTAAAAATTCTTCTATTATCCTGCATCATTTTCTGGAGCTTGGAAAATATCGTTTTCTCGATATCCAGGTTTTTATAATACATGCACTGAGACAGACCCAGGGCTCGGCGGGCTGGTCGGGCAGGAGCACCCTTTCTGGCCTGAGTGCATTTGCACAGCCTTCTACTTGTCGAATGTTACTTGAGCTGCTGTTCTGTGTTGGGGCTGTCTGGGGTGGGGGAGGGGAGGCTCAGGGATTAAACTGGAGACCAAGCTCATAACCCATGCCCTGTGCTTTACCAAGAAGTCCCCAGATGAGAGGTTGGCAAGGACCAGTGAATGAATGGCCAACCCAACAGTGCTCTCTGTGAGCACTTCTGGCAGCAGTCGGGCAGTGGGCAGACAGCTGAGGCTGACAGTGGTGTCATAGTTTGGATCTAGGCTGTGTCCCAGAAGGCCCAGCTGTATTGGGCGCAGCTGCAACCATTAAGAAGTGGTCTAGTAGGGGGTTCTCAGTCATCAGGGTGTGTCTTGAACTGTGGGGCACAGCCCGCTCTGCTCTTGCTCTTCCTGGCTACCATGAGGTGAACAGCTTGGTCCTGTCACACACTCCCAGCCATGATGTGCCACCTCTCCATCTGTCCCCAAAGCAGCAAGGCCACTCAATTGTGTATGTACTGAACACTTCAAAACCCAATACACCTTTCTTCTTTTTGAGTCAAGTAACTCAGAATTTTGGTGTAGTGGTGGAAAGTGGACAGATGCAGGTGGCTACACAGGGGTCCCCAGAGAGGCGGTGCCTGGGTCAGAGAGGATGCGTGAAACTAGGCAGGGGTGGTACATGGACAGGCATGGAGCTACGAGTGAGGGTGGTGAGTGCTTGAGGGCTTTGGTTCGGGGGTGACCAGGGAGGTTAGTGCTCCTCTGTGGCTTTGGAAAGCACAATGCCAAAAGCTCAGTTGTATTTCTCACTGGGGAAGTGAATGATGAATCAAAGCATGCATTACAACATTAATCATTAGCCTGGAGGATCTTTGGGGGGGCAACACAGGACCAAGGAGGTTTTGGAGGTGCAGGTGTTTGTTTGTAGCACGTAGAGCTGATTATTCATATAGCTTCTCTGCTTAAGATCTTCCATGGCTCCACATTCCTCCCAGGATGAAGATCAGCCTGGATCAGTGTGGGCCTGCCCAACTGTAACATTCTTTGCTGCCTCCCAACCATCGGGCCCCAATGGGTTGCCCCTCCAGTCAGCCACCACACTCTATCCCCTCCCCGATTATGTGGCATTCCCCACAGCCCCATCCCGCCATCCCGCTTCTCTGATTTTCTTGGTCTCAGTGAAGCATTCTCTTGTGTGTCTTATGGCTCAGGTGACCGCCCCTCATGCACCTGTCACATTGGTCACACTTGTTCTGACTTATCCTGGAGAATGTGCTCCCCCGGGGCAGGGACCCTGCCTGGCACCTGCCGGTCAGGTTGGAGGCTCCCAGTTGTTGGTTTCATAAAAAAGCAAGTGAATGTTTTGTTGCAAAGGTGAGAGCCAGCAGCTTGTGAGTCAGGGTGACATTTATTATGCAACACGAGTGGGCGAAGTCTCTGGTTGAGATCATCAGCAGCTTTTGGGCACTGGAGCAGGGAGTGCATTTGTACCTATAATAAAAACATCTTTTCCTGAGGGGTCTAGCAAATCCTCTTAAATGACTCCATTTCTATGCTTTTATGGACATATATTCTTGCTACTGAAAACCTGTCATGACAATTTCACATTTCAAAGTGCTGAAAGAATGTGCCTAGGTTGAAGCTTTCTGCAGTTTGCCAGGATGTCAAGTTTTATTCCTGTATGCATTTTTTTCCCCAGCCGGCTTTTCTCTACCTGATAATGGAGGGTTATAATGGAAAGGCTGGAAGATCTTTGAGCTGCAGTGTGGTGAACAGCGCTGTTATAATACAGCTGGCAATAGCCACCTGAAGCCCACAGAATGGCTCTGGCCTGAGCAGAAGAAGCAATTTTGATAAAGCATGCCATGCTTCCGGACAGGGCGGACTCACACCCTGTAGAAGGGCTTAAGAATGACAATAAAGCAGCAGGGCCACATTCTTTCTTTCTTTCAGAGGGGCTCTAAACAGTCATCCCAGTGCAGTGATATCTGAGCTCTTAATGACATTGGAAAAGAGGGCTTTCTGTTGTCGCTGCAAATGTTCCCCAAAGCACCTTGAGACAAAATCTGAAGAATTTGC
The DNA here is from genome assembly GCA_002564285.1 of Tympanoctomys barrerae. NCBI lineage: Eukaryota > Metazoa > Chordata > Mammalia > Rodentia > Octodontidae > Tympanoctomys > Tympanoctomys barrerae. The sequence continues at coordinate 20,077 of NDGN011515172.1, forward strand.
TTCAAAATAACCTGTGAGCCACACATGTGCCAAGTGTACTAATTAGTCACATTTTTCAACGACACTGTCAGGGTAAGAAATGGGATGAGGACTTTAGAGTTGATGGAATGGATGATATACAAATATTTTGGGTGAGACATAATCAGTTAATTGGTTTATTAAATTATAAAACCATTGTTTGCCCTAAAGAGCAATAAAACTAACTAAATGAATAGTCACCCCTTTGAAGACTTTGTACATTAATTATGTTTATGCATCACTTGCGGCAGCCCCGTTAGACAAAGGGCTCTTTATCTTCACACGCCATGGCTACAATGTATTGTGGCACAAATGATCGGCCCGACTTTATGTCTACATAATTACAGAAATCTTATCCCTTTTGTGTTTGCACATCATTTTCGGTTTTTTGGAATAGTTAAACTCCATTTTACTTTTTAATAACATTTTAGAAATCATTGTGATTCAGGTAAACAGAATTTGATTGCTTTGATGGATTGAAAATGGTTAGCTCAGCCTGAGTTTATTTGATTTGTTTCTTCAGGGATTACAAAGAATAGGATTTTATCTCCAGACTGACAAAAGAGACAAACTCTGCATTTTTGCCTATGCAGAGGCAGAGCTGCTAAAGCCACCCGGCCCCTCCACGGGCGAAATATGTTAGGCTGAGGCGGGATTTTTATTCACGATCCTAGCGCTCATTCCATCAGAGGTGGGCCGGGCGGGGAGGAGGCATGCTTTATTCCTATTTTGCGTAGTGATTTTGTTTTTATTAGTAAGAATAAAACCTGAGTTATTACAGGGCACTAAGTACAACAGATCCCAGGAAGATAATTTGATGAAACAATGCTCGTTCATCCTCCTAATAGCCCCTTTGAAAGCAGAGGGCCATCTGCTCAGTGAAAGGGTTTCAAAGGCAATGCTCTGAAGCTCTGCTTGCGTCACCTAGACATGGGTCCCTGGGGGCTGCCTGAGGGCTCAGCTCCCAGATGCAGGCAGCTGGCACCGTGTTTCTGGTGCTGCTCATCTTGCTTTCCAGTGTGACCCGACAGTAGGGTTTTACAGAGGGTGAGAAATCAGGTGCACGTGATACTCAACTGTAGAGAAATCCCAGAATGCATTGCAGATACCTTTGCCCCACGGGACCTCTTGGCTCAGAAAGGGTGAGGTTCCCTTAACTCTGGATTCTGTAAGGGAAATTTCTTTCAATCCTGTCTTTCTGAGGTACAAGGAGACGGGAGACATAGCTAGCTACCTTTGAGTTACTGGGTCATGGAGACTCATACTAGTATAGGACAGGAAGAAAGTATTGGAAGGAAAATAAACAAGGATTTATCATGTATTTATTGAAGTAGAGGTTTTATTACCACTTCAAACTCCTGGACTCAAATGTTCCTTCTTTCTCAGCCTCCTGAGTAGCTAGGACTACAGGAACCTCTGTGCCACCATTTCTGGTTTAGAAAATAGGATTTTCGAGATAACAACAGTGACAACAAACCTGGAACTAGATCCCTACACTGGCTCATCACCCCTGTGGTCTTGGATGAAGTTTTCTCATGAGATCTCTGAAGGATTAAATTAATCTACACAGGTCCCTGGCTCAGTGCCTGGTGTGGTGTATGTGTCCAAAGTGTGCTCATGCCTGTAAGTGTCCATTGAGGCCATGGCCATTGCCTGGGAAGACCTGCTTTGTGGTTGACATGAGTGAACATAGGTGAGGACAAATGTTTCAAACCCATTGTCACCTTTTTGTCTCAAAGGTCTCTAATGAGGAATAATGTTTGAATACAGACCATATAGGGTTACAGAAAATTGGGGAACATCATGACAGGTTCCTTTGATTGTGGCTGAAATAGCCCAATTGCAGAGATTTCATGCTAAAAACAATCACGGATGTTCAGCAAATAATCACATGCAAATAACCACCAGGTCAAATCTCATTACAACAAACTCAGTTTATGAAAAGCAAAACTCAACCACCTAAAATGTCCCTGATGGCACTAAAATGCTCCCTTACCTTATTTGCTGGCTAATTGATTTAAGAAGGAACTGATGCAATAAAAATAATACTTTGCTCAAGCCTTTGAAATATTATACAACGCCATTTGGTTTCCATATAAACCTGATACTGGGAGCAGAGTAAACTCAGAGTGGGGAGAAGGGAAGCAAAGAAGGTCTCTCAGGAGGAGGTGATTTTTGTTTTATTTTTGAGACAGGGAGGAAAACTGAGGCAGGGAAAACTGCAAAAGAGGAGCAATAAAGCCAAGATGCAAAGGTGGCACAGTCTGAAGGGGACAAGAGGAAAGTTGGCCGAGGGCTGTCTCCATAAGACGGGGCTGGCTCTTGGGTTGAAGGTATTTCAAGCAAAGTAATTCCTATTAGAGCAAGGATTTGCTGATCACTCAGGAAATTGGCCTCTCGAATGCTCTTCATGGCTGCGGAAGCTTTAAATACACAGCAGGCCCTGGAATCCCCAGTTAAAGTGATTTTAGTATCACTTATGAGGGGTTGAAACTGTTTCTGGGACATCAGTGCTGGCCATCCTTCGCTGTCCACCCCACCACACCAGCTTGGTGTGGCCCAAGCTTGGGCCTGTGCATTTTGATCTCTCCTCAGAAGCAATGCTCTCTGTGCAGAAAGGGGGAAGAGGAACGGGGGACAGGCCTAGGGTGCGCTGGGGCTGTTCTGGAGATGGGAGAATGGCGGGCTGGGGTAGGGGGAGAGGTAGGCTATAAGAGGTAAGGGCTGGCCCACATCTGAAGTCCACAGCAGCAAAGGAGGCCACAGATGTGTCTCCTGGGCTCTATGGTGACAATCGTAAGTTCTAAGAAGTTGAGTTCTCCTCTGTGCTGCCAATTGGAGCCTGTGCGCAATGACCAGACAGATGAGAGCCCTGGGCAGGCAGAGGTCTGCGCGGCAGGCGACAGGATGAAGACATGCACGCCTGCCACCCACATCCCTGTCTGGGAAGGATCTTCAGCCCAGCTGCAGGAAGAGGGAAGGAAGCGGGGCTCACAACCAGCCTGAGCTGTGACCCCTTCAGGGTCCACCTCAGCCGCACAGCTAGGTGCCCAGTATCACACCTTCCTATGAGGAGACCCATGTTCCAGGAGGGAGCAAGGTGGGCGGATAAAGGCCCAGCCATTTCACCTTACCTGGGACCACTCTACTGGACAGTATCTCTTCAAGAGGGCTGAGTATTGCTAGAGTCACAAGACTTTCCTTCTGCCTAATCCTAAATCCCCCTCTTCTTCCAGAGGTACTGATCCCTCATAAAGAACATGCAGAACAAACTCTCACACAATGTCAGCTTCTAGAAAACTCGGCCTATGCCCGTAGGCAAGGACTCAGAACACAATGGCCAGGCAAGAGCAAGAGAGATGTGTAGATGGCAGGGGGTCAGTTTGGTGGCAGTGGAATGAGGCATCTGCAGACATCTGTCGGCAGTTTTCTGCATAATCAGGAGATTGGGGCAAGGGCTGGGTTCCCAGGAGAGGGTGGTGTTAGTCTTGTACGAGTCTCTAGGTGCCCAACATGCTCCTGTAGGGCAGCGTCTTAGTGCCTTTGAACAGCTACAACAAAATACCATAGACTGTGTAACTTAGACTCAGTAGTCACTTACTTCCCCCAGTCCTGGAGGCTGGAAAGCTAAAGGTCAAGGCATGGGTGGACTCCCCATCTGGCCAGGCACTGCTCCTGGCTTCTACCTCCTCACCCTGCAGCAGGAGCAGGGCAGCTCTTCAGGGTCTCTTTCATAATCCCAAGCATGGGATTGTACTACCTAATCCCTTCTAGAGGCCTCACCTCCAGGTAGCATGTTGGGGATCAAGATTTAACACACTGATGTGTTCCTATGTGTGTGTGGGGTGGACATAGACATTCAGACGGTGGTAGGCAGGTTGTAGGTTCAGGTCAGGCAGCCTGGAGCCAACTGAAGAGAGAGCAGTGAGTAACTTCACCCGGCTGGAAAGGGGGCCAAGTAGAGTGATGGAAACAGGTCTTTCTCCAGCGCCTGTCCAAGCCTCTCACAGCAGGGCTCACAGCTGGAGCTCTGAGTCTGCCTGTACACAGTGCTCAGTTAATAGGTGGAGTGGAGCTACAGGAACAAGTGAATGGGAAGGATGCCCGAAGCCCAGCCTGGGACAGCAGAGGCCTGGGCGCTGCAGGCAAGGGCTCCGTGAGTGCGTGTCCCAGGTTGTTGTAGACCTGGCATCGCCTGGTTTCATCCAGTTTCATTTATGGCTCTGACTGCCTTCAGCACGCAGGCCTCTGATACACGAAGTGATAGCTGGCAGGCACGGTTCCAGCCACTTACACACATGCAGAGTGATTTGATTTGGTCCTGAGTTCTTTGCTTGTCAAAAATTTCCATTCTCCAGTTGGCCTGCCATGTAAAAGTCTACATATTTTTGGTCAATCTGCTTTTATAGTCTACTCCACCAACTGCCCCACAAACGCATGTCAGACACGATGACCAACAGAAGAGGATCTATTTTTTTTAGAGAGCCATCTCGAACCTCTTTCTTGCCGAAGCATAGCCTTGTATCTATGTCTTGTGGGAAGGAATGTATACACTTAGGTTTTGAGGAAGCAAATAACTTTATCTAAAAGACAAAGTTCTGGAATTCATAGGTCTTAGCTGATGATTAATTCCCGAACTGTAACAATTGTAAGAGTGCTTCTATTTTAATTATCCTGAGGCATAATTTAAAATGGATGGTAGGGATAATTTAAAGGGGCTTTGGATAATTGGAGAAAGTATCTTGTGTAAGATGTTATTAGGTGCAGTTCATGTCCTAGAGCAGGAGAAGCAGACCTAGGGCACACACGCTGCAGGAGGCTGTTTGTATCACTGAAAGCTCCAAAGAGTTCACGTCACTGTAGAGTCTTTATGTTTGTCCTTGTAAAGCTAGGCAAAAGGGTAATTTAATTTGAATTTCTTATATGGATACATAGTTAATGACTTTTGGAGCAAAAATTCTTTATATAGAAACAAGATCGTTCATTATGTGATTGCTACTTAGCTTTCAATTTTTTTTTTCCCCCAGTACCAGGGATTGAACTCAGGAACCTGCACTTGCCAGACAGGAGCTTATTCTACTGAGCTATCTCCCCAGCCCCTAGCTTTCAAATTTGAACAGGACTTTGAGCTATGACTTCCAAGGATAGGCATAGACAAGCAAAATAGAGATGGCATAAGCATAGGTGTGCATGGGCGTGTGTGTGTGTGTGTGTGTGTGTGTGGTTGTGGTTGTTTTCTAAGCAAACTGATCTTGCAAGAGCCTTGGCTCAAGTGCTGTGAGCCGCTTGGATCTTCCCCAGCCTTTCCCGTGTTGTGTCCTGTGTGCTTCTTAACTTGGGTATACTTGGTGGGGAAGCCACACTCTCCATTTTATATAAATCTTTCTCTCTTTTTTATTTTAGGGAAGGGTCTACACGGTGTTCAGGGTCTTACTACTAGATACGCTCGTAGTGATCCACCTGTTTACAACCTCCCAAATGCTGGGATTACAGGCGTGTGCCACCAAGCCCAGTCTCAACTGCTGTCTCAGTTGCTGCTCCTCCAGGGGCGGGGCCGGCATGCCAGCCCAGAGGATGGAACCCCAAACCCCTGTGCCTGCTTGGAGGTGCTTTAATCCACTGAGCTATTTGGCAAACCCCTAAATCTCCTTTCTGAGTTCAGTCATTTCTTTTAATCTGGCCTGATATCTTTCAGGTCCCAATCTGGTGAGCTTGGGTCAAACTAATGTCTACTAGCTCAAGGTGACCTATTGATTTTCTCCCTGGCCAAGTGAGGGGGTGCACATCCAGGCAAGGTAGCTATTTTAGTGAATAATGGGGCACCTGACAAGCAGCACATGTATCTTAGTAGGGACTAAGTCCAAAGACGTCAGTGCGAATGAGAAAACAGAGTTACCAAGGAGTGCCAGTTACCAAGCTGTAGAGACTGCAAGCAGGAGGGGAGGGGAAAACCCAAAGGCTCTGGTAAGGTGATGACTTGGCCTTGGCTTGGGGTCCGCATATTCACAAAGAGTAGGATCCCCCTGATGTGTCACCCCAAAGCTCATGCTGAGCTCCCCCGGCTGCGTGTCACTGGCTGTGGACAACACGGATACTGGTTAGGCAGGGGAGCTTGCTGTAAGGAATGCATGTCATCAGCCATAGAGCTACCGTAGAGATGCCTATTATATAACGCCAGTCAGATACATGAATTATATGTTTATTGGTTATTTCCTATTAATCAGTGAATATGAAATAGTGTCTTGCCAATTTACACTTCCACTAGCAATGCAGAGAATTTCTACTTGTTTCATGTCTGCATCTTTGCCTGGGTCTAGTATTGCCATATATTTTTTTTTTTTAAAAGTAGCCAGTAGTATGGGAACTAGATGCCGTCTCATTGATGTCTGACCTCACTGTATTGTTGTTAGATTGTGCAGCATATCACACATTTGAGCTTCCTTTTCTCTGAATGACTTGGCTTTCTCTCTTCCTGTCTTGCTGTATCTATTTCTGTCTTTATCTCTATCTGTCTCTAGCATCTCTGTCCCTGTCTCTGCCTCTAGCTCTATCTTTATCATCTCTATCTCTGCTATCCCTATCTCCACCATCTCCATCTTCATCTCCATCTCCATCTCCATCTCCATCTCCATCTCCATCTCCATCTCTATCTCCATCTCCATCTCCATCTCCATCTCTGCCTCTGTCTCTACCTCTATTCTCTCTCCTCTCTCAAGATAGGGCCTTTCCACGTTGTCCAGGCAAGTCTTGCACTTCCGGATTCAGGTGAACCTCCTGCCTCAGCTTTCCAAGTTGCTGGGAGTCTAGGTACCCCACTGCCTGATTCTTCTTCTCATTTTTCATTGTGCTATCTGCCCCCTTAATAATTAGCTTATAGAATCTCTTTATGCAATCACCAACATTTTTTTCTTTGGTCATTTTTTTTTTCTGTATCTTAGGGAAGGGTCTACAAGGTGTTGAGGGTCTCGCTACTAGATTGGACTCGCAGTGATTCTCCTGCTTACAGCCTCCCCAGTGCTGGGGTTATAGGTGTGCGCCACCATGTCCAGTCTCAGTCGCCATCTCAGCGTGGCTGGGGATTGAACCCCTGCCCCCCCCACCGGCCCCTGCACCTGCTTGCAGGAGTTTTAATCTGTTGAGCTATTTGGCCGGCCCTCTCTTTGATCATTTGTGCTTTAGATAATTTCTATTTTATTAAGCTCTATAATCTTTATTTAAGGTGACTTTTACAAAGGGCTTATGCAGTATAATTATACACATGTATTCTTGATTTTTCCTAGATAATTTTGCATCTTATTTATATTCTCTTGTTTTAAGTATTCGTTTTATACTGAGGTCTATAGTACGATAATAATAATAACATATTATTGTTTTTTCTATAGCTTGAGATATGATTTTTTTTTGCCTGGAAGAATAACTCTCCCAGTATCATTCAGCAACCTTCTACTCTGACTTATAGCGCTTCTCCCTCTTAGACCAAGTTTCCATGTGAATGCGAGTTGATACCTGAACATTGTGTATTTCTTTGCCAGTACTTATTTAGGTAATGTGTCTTCATAATAAATCATACTCCTAATTCTTAAAGTGGTTCTTGTTATTCTGAGGCATAGAGATGTTAGCTTCAGTGTGCCAATAATGTACTTAAAAATGAACATGTCTGATGAGTTAAGTTCATTGATCTTGCCGTGTTCAATGCTTTTTTTTTGGGGGGGTGGGGTACTGGGGATTGAACTCAAGGCCTTGCACTTGCCAGGCAGGCTCTTACTCTGCTGAGCTATCTCCCGGGCCTCTCAATGCTCATTAATGTAGTATACTGGGTTCTGCCAACTAGGAGAATTCATTCGCTATGATCCATCTGCAGTCCATCTGACTGTGGGGACCCATTTTTAAACCTCTTTTTTAAAGATAAAAGTCATGACAAATCAGTTTAATTCCTAAATCTCATCTAAGATCTACAGGCCACCAGACAGTGGTTTGAAGATGCTGCAATTGTAGAAAAATCTGGAAAGCCATCCCTGCCTAAGATGTATCGCTTTCCAGATGCGCTTTCCAGAAGCAGCCACCAGAGGGCAGAATGAGCACGAGAGTCCCACAGGCGCGGCAGACAACGTGAGAACTATGGCACGTTCAGTGTGGTGAACTGGTACGAACAGTTGAGTAGGGTTATTTTTATTTACTTATTTATTTTTTGATATGTTTTCAGCTTTTCAGGATGGCGCTTGCTGCTGGCCTTATCTTAGTTGAAATACTTTTCTCTCACACACCGAAAGAGAAACTCCCTTCCTAATTGCTGAGATCAAACCTTTGATTTTGTCTCAAGGAAATGCTGTTTCATGAAGAAACAGGCCCCCAAACTGCAGCCTCTTATCAGCATCGCAGGCTCCCAAGGTCAGGAGAGGCCCCATCTGAAACACGGTAATCTTCTACTAGGCTGCCTTCCTGCTGACCGTGTGCTTTGTTTGTATTGCTGAAGGATCCTATTTATTTGATTGAAAGTTGATGGGTGTGGGTTTCCTGAGCAGGCTTGATTTGGGAGCAATCGGTTCACTTTGCCTTGTGCTGCCAACACAAACAGCTTGATTTTCTGGAGTACTGAGTTTTCATAAATAGAACCCCCTCCCATATTATAATAATTCCCTTTGCCACAGGAAAGGAGGCAAGGCACAACATAGATTTTCCTTGCAGTTTACTCAGAGGAAAACAGAGCTGGGGAGTGGGCTCTGCGCAGCTCCTGAATGGAGATCTTTCTTGCTTGAAGCCCCACGGACACCTGAGTCCTTCCTTTAATTCACTGAGCCCCATTTGGGAGCGATGTCTTTAAACCGAAGAAGCCATCCAGGACAGCTCAAAAAACGAGATCCTCTAAATGAAAGATAACGAGGCTTAGTAATGATCTTGGTTAATATTACTTTTATTTGGTTCAGAACTTTTAATCAGAGACCTCTGGAGTTCTTCCCATTTGTCTCCATGGGAAGACTAGCCTGGCTTTCGGGTGCCTTCCATAGAGCACCCTACCCATCGTGTCACCAAGCAACTCAGTCACAATCCCTTCTGTTGGCCTTGCTCTTATTGCTGGAATGGCCAGGGTGACTTTGAATCTTCATGTCCCTGAGGGGTCATGAGGCCATCAAACATGGACAGCACTGGTTGTTGCTTGCAGAGCCAGGCACAGGGCATAGCTCAACCAGCATTTGCCAAGTTCAAGGGTGATCTTCCATCCCTGGGCTTCCTGGGCACTCTTGGGAGGGCACTTCCAAGCTTTTGCTTTGTCTTAGAGTGACCAGCATGTTGCCTTGACACGAGGAGCTCCAGCCATGTGGCTCAACTCTCTGCTGGCATCTGGGCGGATGTTCTTCAGGGCTCTGTGGCATGTGGGAACTGATTTACATGAGCTTAATCCAGTCTTCTGGGATTTCAGAAAGGTTTTATTCCCCTCTTCATTTAACATAATGAATGGCTTTCTTGTGCCTAGAAATTGAAAGTTTATGTCCTGGGAGGGCACATGAGGGTAGTGAAAAGAACATGCTGCCTGGCTCCATAAATATTAGTTGCATACCTGAATGAATGACTCACAAGGCTAGAAATATTGAACACATCAAATACTGCAGGTGTTGAGTGCTTCGCTCGGTGATTCAGAGCTATGTTAAGGCCTACTGTAGAGTTTTATTGTGCTTAATCTTCAAAAGTTTTCAAGGTAGGTATGCTTGTTATCTCGCTGTAGAGATAAGAAAACTGAAGCTTAGCAAGTTTAAACAAGTCTCCCATTACCACACAGCTAGGAAGTTTCTGAGCCTTGATTTGAACCCAGGCATTTGTTTCTTTGATTTTTTTTTTTCATGTATTTATATATTTGGTACAGGGTCTCACTACGCAGATCAGACTTGTAGTGATCCTCCTATTCTTAGCCTCCCTCGCAGCAGGATTACAGGCATGCTCCACCATGCCCAGACTGGGTGGCTGGCTCAGTGCACCCCAGGAGTGGGGCTGGCACGTCATGTAGGACTGGAGATCAAACCCTGGTCCCTGCACTTGCCTAAGCAAGTGCATTGTGTTAGAGAGAAACTTTTTTTCTGCTCATGCTGTAGGACTTCTTAGAGCCTTTTCTTTTCTTTTTTTCTTTTTTAAAATTTATGTATGTGGTACAGAGTCTGACTATGCAGTTCGGACTTGTAGTGATCCTCCTGTTTTCACCCTCCCCAGCAATGGGATTAAGGTATGCACCACCATGTCCGGGCTTGATCCCTGGCTCAGTGTACCCGGGGGTCAGGGCTGGCGCAGGATTGAATCCTGGTCCCTGTGCTTGCCTAAGCAGGTGCTTAGCCTGCTGCGCTATCTCGCCGGCCCTCTTAGAATGTATTTTAAGAAATGCTTTTATGGAATAATATAGGTGTAAAAAAATGATGCATATTGTGCTTGAATTCCTGGCCCTTCAGATTTCTCTTCAGTATGGAAAAGTCTGGAATGTACTGAGTTGGAAGCAGACCTGACGGGCCTCCCGGAGGCTTCAAGGCCACATGGGCTTCCAAGGAGAGATGTGTCCCATAGCCACAGGGATTCTCCTGTCATTCCCTCCAACAGCATCGGACTTGCCTTTAAGATCCCCAGTCGGGAACAGCTTCAACAGGGGCGGGGGGGGGGGCGGTGCTGGGGGATGGGCTGGAAGCCAGATTCCGTCCTCCTCAATCTGGCCCGAGCGATAGAAGGCATCTTTGGCCTCAAGAAGTGTAATACAAAGAAAATTCTAATTGCTACAGCTAAGTAATTAGAAGATCCAACCCATAAATCATAGTGCAGCGACCTCTTTAATTATGTGCACGATTAAGTAGGTGACTAACGCGCACACTTCCTAGATGAACGTATTTAATGTCCTGTAATGGCAACAAGTTTCAAGCTGATTTATCGTTATTTTGTTTGGTCAGATGATTTTTCCTGCATTTTAATGTGTTTTGTGGTTACATATTTGCTGTGAACAAACAATGCTTTTCCCAGGTAGTGTGCTGTCAAGGGCTGGCTGTGTGGTTTGTTTACTATTCCTCCAAGCCTCTCATAAATCAAACAACATTATGTACTTATTTTTAAGGAGCTGCACTAAAATCTTAAACAGTCTCCTTTGAGCCCTTCCTTCTCGGCCAGTGTGTACACATATGGCAAGATATTTGAGAAATTCTCCATTTCCTTGAGTCTCACTTGGACAGCTCGATGTACAGTTTTGATAGGAAACTTTCAAAGCGACACAATCCAGTGCATCTCCTAACTCTGAGACAGTGTCTTCCTTCCAAAAAACTGCAGCTCACACTGGCAATGTGACATCAGACCTGCATGTCAGACTCACCAGTGACGTTTAAAATCGGAGTGTTAATAATATTATAACGGAAACACTTAGCCATATACCCTAAAGCTTCTGTTTAGTTAGATTTAGTGGCGTGGTAGCTAGATGCTAGGCTTGGGAATCAAAGAGGCGTAGGTTCAAGGCCCAGGACAACCTTTCCCTTATCAGCTGTGCTGCCTGAGGTAAGTTTAACTTTGTTGGAACTGAATTCCAGTGAAACAGAGGAAGCACCCCTGCTTCCCAGGGTGGCTCCGAAGATCACTGCAGTACGGGGTTTCCAGCCTACTGCCTTAGTTATCGTAGCTGCTCCATAAATGCTATTGCAATCCAAAGAAATCAGGGTTGTCCTGCTCAGAGCACCCAAAACAAGCCCAAGTGATCCCAGAATCGTGACAATCTGCTGAGCATCCCTAGAGAGCCTTTCTTAAAAAGGCAGCAGGGGGACATTGCACGCACACACAACCAAACAGCCATAGATTCATTTTATTTCATCTTTCTTTCCAAAGCGCCCAAATCATTTCTCCTTTGGGCCTCAAACTCTGGCCCCCAACTGCTCCTTGCTGACTGCCCCCTGAGGCTGCACTGCACCCCTCCTGCTTCCCTGTGTGCTTGCTGCACCCCATCCTCTCCTCTGCAGTACCCCCAGCTGGGACTCAGGTAGGCACGAGCAGGTCCGGCTGCCACCCACTTCAGGAGGAGCAGCCACACTGCAAAGTCCTCTGTGCTACTAAGTACCGTCTGTGGGACGCCACCAGGATAGACACTGCCCAGCAGACAATTTCTAAAAAGCAGGTCAGGATATCGGAGTTCATGCTTTTGTGTTTTCAGGTGATTGGAAAAATAGCATGAAAGGGCAGGTAGAGGAGCTGGGAGATGCCACGCCAGGTGATCACTTCAGGGGCGTGGGCACTAACAGATCCCAGAGCACAGAGGCATGTGGTAAGCACAGGAAGGGGAAGGGGACAGCCTTGCGGGGTGCCTCTCAGTTCTACACGCTTCAACACATATTGTTCTCACACCCTTGGGATGTGAGAGCTCTGGCCTCCACATTGTACAGGTGAATTAACTGACGTCTTGGGGACTTGTTGGAGGTTCAAATCCGGAGCTTAAAAGTAAGCAGCCTGGCCCTTGGCTGTCTGCTGTTGCACCAGTGCTTCTCAGCTACCTGGTCATGGAGACAAGGACTCAGGAACTGCTTCAGCAGGACAGATTGCTCTGCACTGGACACAGCCTTTCAGAAGAAAAACACCAAGGCCACTTGCTACATGACTATCCCCTAGAGAAAAAAACCATGTTGTGGTGTGGCTGATCCTTCAGACACCAGGAATAGACAGGCAAGCAGGCAGGCAGGCAGACAGACAGACAGACAGACAGACAGACAGACAGACAGACAGACAAAGATGTCAAGCAAGAAGGGAGAGGGGTAAGCACCAAAGGAGAAGGCACAGCTATCTCTGCAGCTGGGCAGGGAGGGTTTCCCACACACCGACAGATTCTCTGCTAGATGTGCCAATACTAAATCTTCATAGCACAAAATAACCAGCCACCCTGAAAGACAAGCTATCAAAAACATCCTCTTGGTAAAGGGTGAGTAGAATGGCTGCTTTGTTTTTCCTTTAAACACTATGCCTTGGAGGCATGTGGGATACATCTTTATATCACACCTCTTAAGACTCACACAGGGCCGGGGAGATAGCTCAGTGGAATAAGCACTTGTCTTGCAAGCACAGGGTCCTGAGTTCAATCCCCAGTACTGAAAAAAAAAAAAAAAGGAGTCACAGATATCTCAATGCTGAAGGTGCGGCAGGAGCATCGAGAACCCCCTCTGGTGGAGGGATAAGATCGCCTCAGCAGGACACTGTGGGCGAAAGGGTCAGAATTACCGTATCTGTTTGGTTGGTTTTTGTTTTAAGACAGTGTAGAGGGATCAGAGGACTTTCCAAGGTTCTGGCTTAAGGCTGTGGCTTAAAGAAATACCAGTGAAGCTCAGTGACACTAACTCCAGGACAGCTGCCTCCTCGGGGAACCTCTTTGCTCCATGTAGACTGGAATTTTCACTGTGTTTCTTGGTGGCACTTGAAATAAAAGCCGAGGAATCATTGCACAAGGTCCATTTTTAAAAAGATTTTCTAATGCGGTTTTTCATACTCAATGCTAGGCTTTGGATTAGCATCCAAAATGCAGGTTACTTCTTTATGCCTGGCTCTGATTCTGAATCTGAGGGCCACCCGCCCTATTTAGTGCTGAGAATTTCACAGGCAGTAAACAGCATCTGGGTATCCCTCACCTCCTTTGATGTTTAGCACAATTTACAATGAAAGCTTTGGGAGACGTTTAAAACCGTGCAAGGTCCCAAAATCATTAAAGGAATGTGGTGCTAGACTTTAAAAATGATAATTGAATGCATTCAACAATAAAGCTGCCGAATCTTAGTGGCCTGTTTGCTAGAGGCTGTTTAGGTGAAAGTGAGCTAGATTAAAAGAGAAGAAAAGAACACTGAAGAACTTCTCCAACGAGAAATTATTATACAAACTAAACATGGACAGAGACAGGTGAAAAGAAAAATGGGTTATCTAATGACACAAAAATGCTACCTGATCTGACAATAGTCGTTCCAGACACTTTTGCCCTCTATCTCTTTTCTTTCTGGGCCCCCATGACAATGGGGACCACATTTGCCTAACCCTTGTCAGTGGATTAGCCCCCGGCCTTGTCAGGGAGAGTCTCAACAAATGTCTATATACTTAATGTGCATTAAAATAGCTAGCATAGGAAACTTCTCAAATATACAAAAGAATACAAACACAACAAGAAAGCTCCGTGTATTCCCATTTCATCCCCTGTGCTACTTTTAAAGAAATCCCAGGTATCATAATTAGAGAAGACAAGAACATTTTTTAAAAAGTGTGTTTTCAATATCATTTTATACCCCAAAATAACAAGCTGGAACTCCTTACTGTAATCAAATATCAAGTAAATGTTAACATTTCCATTTTTCTCATAAATGTTATATATTTTTTCTCCCTTTCTTTTTGTTTTTGACTTTTGTTTCTAATTAGAACACATATTATGTGAGAGATATCACTTAGAAGAGGATCTCTTAAACCTTTTTGTTTTCAGACTCCCACTCCATCCTTTTTCTTGTTTATTATTTTAGCATCATTATTAATTCATGGATTCAAGTGTGTTTGATGGGTTTTAATTAATCACAGTCATTATGTGTATTGGTACTCAAATTAGCCTAGGTTGGGCTGCCGGGAGTTTTTTCTCATTGGCCATTAAGTTCCATAACAAGACCCTTATACTCTTTGGTCACTGTTATGGTTTGGAGTTTTTGCAAAGGAAACAATACCATACAGGACACACTTTATAAAATTATTTTATAATCACCCAAAGAATCATCGACAAGAGTGCAGGAAATCTGTCCACACACTAAAGACCAAAGACTCCAGCTGAGGGCCTAGATCCTAATAACCTGCATAAGTCCAGCTGAAAACCTAGAGCTCATAACAATGTCTCATGGAATCCTACTTCATGGATCTGTGCTGGGAAGGCCCAGAGGTCAGTGGTGAAAGCTGAGAAGTTGATGCCAGCAAGGTTAAGGATCTGTGCTAGCAGGCTGAGGGATCTGCACAGAAACCAGAAAGCAACACTCAAGGTAAGAACCAGAGCTGCCCCAGAAGTACCACAGCTGTCCTCAGCAACAGTGAGGCCCTGAGCTCCTCCAGTAGTGAGGAAAACTGAGTTCCCATCAGGAAAGCCAATGTGACCAGCTTCTCCATGAGGCTGAACAGCGCACCATCTTCCCCTCTGGAGCCAGGAAGCAATGCTCAAGATGAGGACCAGAGCTTCCCCAAAATGAACCGCAGCCATTCTCAGTGACAACAAAGCTGAGCTCCTCCAGTGACAAGAACAGGAAAGCAACATGACAAGGTCCTACAACAGCATAGCCCAAGGGAGCCAGCAGCTTCCAGCAGTTCCAACAGCTCCTCCAATCAGCTTTGCTAACAGCCTCTTTACAGTGTTTCCTGTCCTACCTCTAATGCTGCTGGCAATAGCCCTTGGGTGGGCCTTGTGGAACCAGCACCATGCTGGTTCAGGTCAGCTGGGAGTAACAAGTTGACCGACCACCAGTTAGCTATCCACTATAGTCACTTCCTTGCTTCTATTACATTGAGACAGTTCAGACTCATCTTGTAGGTCTCCGATAGCCAATGTTTGCACCGTAAAGCCCTCTCTTTCTTTTAGTGGATGGAATATTAAAAAACAACAACAACAACAGTGTTTTCAAATTATTTCATTTAGTGGATGAAATATTTAAAAAAAAAACATGCCAACTGGTTGGTCATGATTTCTAGGCCTTTTCAGTAGAAAAGACTAGGAAAAATTTAAAGTAAATGATGTCTTCTAGTCACACTGATATTTTTAATTCAGGTTCAAAAATCACAAAATTTTTATTTAAAACTTCCTCACAGCATCTATCAACTGACTTTACAGCTATGTCTCGGCTTCCATTTTGATCACATGGAACTTATTATCTAGTAGATTCTTCAGGAAGAGCACATGAGGAAAAGGTTTTGAATTCTGTCATGATAATAGTTTATCTTCAATATTTATATTTTAATATAAATTTAACTGGTTATAAAACATAAAATCACATTTTTAAATCACAGAAATAGTTACATTTTTTCAGTATAAAGCTTTATTATTCAACAATCTAATTGTAGTCTATATTTTTTATAAGTGACTTAGTCTTTTTTGTCTAGAGCTTCAAAGGACTTTTCTTAAATCCAGTAATGTATTAAGACTGCATTTCAGTGTTGGTCTTTCTGAGTAAACTTCCTTCCTTCTTTTCCTTCTTTCCTTTCTTTTTTCCTGCCTTCTTTTCTTTCTTTTTGTTCTTTGCTTGGATGTGGTTTCTGTCTTTGATATGGAAAGACTCCTATCGTACATATGTTAGGTTTTTTTTTTTTCCTCCCCACCTATTGCACCATTTTCTGTTGGATTATTTTCTCTTTATTTCTTTCAGTTAATTTTTTGGGGTTCTTTTTTTCTTTATTCTAGTAGGGCATTAAATCTTGTGTTTATTTTCTGATGAGTTTCTTATACTTTGTTCTTTTTTTTTTTGAACTGATTTATTATTTTATTTCAAAATTGTTCCTGACATCTATAACCTTGTTTCTAAATTTTAAACCATTTACCCTTCATTTTCTTTCATGTTTCACATGCTTCTACATCATTTTAAAAGTTTCTCTCAGCTCATTTGAAGATACTAGTTGCATTTCTTTTCACTTTTTTTTTGGTTTGTTTTTTGTATTTTAGGGGCCTACAGGGTGTTCAGGGTCTCACTACTAGATCAGACTCATAGTGATCCACCTGTTTACA
>NDGN011515176.1:4727-23823 GCA_002564285.1 Tympanoctomys barrerae
GAATAAGTGCTTCCCTGGCAAGCACAAGGGTCTGAGTTCAATCCCCAGTTCCAAAAAAAAAAAGAAAAAAAGAATAAAGTCAGTAATGGCACCCAATGAGCTTCAAAGAGAGTCTGATTGTGAAAGGTATCTGAAGAAAATTCACGTAAGTTATAAAAGAAAAAATGTAAAAGTAGGATACACTGTTGTATAAACAATAGACTGAAATGAGGGTGCCATACTATATTTGCATGTGGATAATGACAAAATTTGGGGGTGCTAAGTGCACTGTAACTGGGAGATAATAATGACCGTATCCCAACCATGTTTCCCAACTCTTCCTTTTATGTTTATAAACTCAGCTGTATATTTGCAAACAGTGTTTCTACAAAGATCAGGGCAGAGATGAAAAGACAGATACTGTCAGAAATCTTCACAGCCTCACACAGAGGGCCACTTGTCGAGAAATTGAATGTGAAATCATGCATACCATTAAATCAATTTATTTGTACTCCCCAAAGTGTCCTTTCCTCTCCTTTGAAAAAAATCATAAATAGCTTCAGTTAATATAAATAGCCCAAAGCCACATTTAGACTAATGCAGCTTAAATGAGATTTTAACCCTAGACCTCTCTTTTTAAAAAGCTTACTTTCTAATTGGATAGTGCATTTTATAGAAAACTGAAGGATATAATGTTGATTAGGTTCATGCAATGAAGGAAAAGTTGCCACCCTAAGGTCAACATCTGTTGACTCTGCAAATGACAGCCAGTATCCCTAGTTTGAAATAATGGCTGTCTATGAGGGGAGAGGGTCATTAGGAATTCTACCTCATACTTTCCAGAAAATTCATAATAAATGCAACTGCAGCAAAATCTGAAGGAGACAGTTTTTCTACCAAAGTGCTTTTTGTAAGTCCGGCCCACACAGCTTGTAGGTTAATAGAGGTGCAACAGTAAGGTTGGATGCAATCAGGCGTGATTGTGGGCTTTTAGGAGCTGATTCAATTTTGCCTTGAGATCCCTACACAAGAATGCAATTAAGAAACAAGCAGTTTAATGATGTTAATGATTGGTACTCAGAACACAAAGGTGTTAGATTAATCACAAAGTCTGAATCTGATTCCAGCGCAAGCCCTTCTCCACGCATACTTTCGCATCTCCCAATCCCGTTACAGTGACTCCTAGGACATAGCTTGGCTAGGTCTATGGCTGTATCGATTTTCTGGAGCCAGGGCACAATCAGTTCTTTTGTGACAATGACAGTGGCTAGCGACTGTATTTTTAGAAGTACAACTAGAAATATTATCTTAAAGCGAGACGTTGAGGTTCATTTTAATTCTAGGGTTTTAGTAATTAGAAACAGCTTTTCCAAATCTGCCTGGATAAACTAAGATAGAAGTATTTCTAAAAATTTAGTATATATATATATATATATATATATATGTGTGTGTGTGTGTCTTTGCCTATTCCTATGACTTTATTATAATCAACAATTATATTATTAATTACTAAACATAACACATACCATTAAAGTCAAATATTTTCCATTGAAAAGTAATAATCACATAGTATAATATATAAATAATTTGATCTATCTTCATCTCTACTCATATAACAAATTGAATATAAACCATTAAGAAGTAAGTATGGGGAAAATAAACATAACTCTTTAATGTAATTTTAAAAGGTCACAATTGCCTTTGAGCAACAAAGTATAGGAGCTTGTTCTTTCTGAGAAAACTCTTCAGAGATGAGATCTGCCAAAAAAACATAGTCAAAAAGAGTGTCGCTTCTTTGTTTATGAAATAGCAAAAATATTTTTTTAAATCTTATTTTTGTCGGTACAGTCTGTTCAGTGGGAGAAGGAAAAGTTAGTCCAGCTAAACATCAGAACAATGGCTTGCCTGCAAGAAAAATGTAGACTCCAAAGAAAGGCAGACCAGAAATTCCACAGGAAATAGAAGACAGAACAGTGGTTATGGAAGGAAAAATGTCACTTGGAAACAAAAGGAAAAGATGCAGCTCTCAGGTCTAATCAAGAAAGATGTCTGTAATACCTGTATGTTGTCAGATATATTCCAATTACTTGAAATGGGGTTAACCTAAACAAGACTGCACTATTGTCCACTTAAGAGACTACTGAAGCAGCACATCTCTGATCTAAGGACGCTGTCAGACCTTTGGAGAGAAAAAGCTGTGCTAATTCCTTTATGTATTTCTCGCATTCGCTTGCTGCTCAGAACCAGTCTAGTTCTACCTGTCTTTAAGATTAGTAACGATGTACATAACACATCCCAATTCCTCTTCTTCACCACTTGTTCCTTCCTCCATCTCTTGATTCCCTGCCCCTTAGAGAACCATCTATCTCCCTACCATCTATTCTTTCTTTCATTTTTCCTTTATTTTTACTGTAGTTTTCTCATATAAGAAAAACAATATGACACTTAAGCATGTGTGCCCCATTGATTTCAGTGGCTCTCATGGCTTCGTGCTGCACCCGTTGTCCTATAAATAGCTTAAGCTCATCTTTCTTTGAGGTAGCACAGGGATCCATTGTGTGTGAAGACCACATATCCTTTATCCATTCATCTATTGGTGAGCATATGTGCTGCTCCCCATATTTAGCCACAGTAAAAGTTATGTGCTGACAACATCCACAAAAGTAAAAGTTACGGGGCCAAGAGGTGGGAAGGGAAAGAGCGGGAAGGAAACGTAAAGGAGATAAAGAAATAAATTAAGCCTCTTTATGTGTGTTTACCAACTCCACACAAAGAATGTAAGTATTTTGCACTACACACATGTACTAATAAACTGAAAATTAAATTATAAACATTAAAAATAATTTAAGATTATTGGCTACATTTCATATCTTGTGGAACTTTCAAAAAGAATGGAATTTAATTTTATAAATATAGTCACTAGAGTCATTAGAAACACTCACTAAGCTCTAAGGCTGGCCCTATGTTGGATGTAATGATGGCCATCAAGTTAATTCATTGTGTATCTGAGGTCAAAGTAAGTGCCAAAACCTTTAGGGATAAATGAGTAAAGTGAAATAAATCATACCAGGTTTTAAACTCAGAGTCTCATGAGCAGAAGCAAGAACTTATACTTTAAGAGAAGAATAATACTTTACATGCTACAAATCCCAACTGAATGAACACAGGCACTTGATGCATACCACTTACTATTCCAGGTAATGGTATAACCTCAGAGCAGCTCTAGGATTGCATTCCACTCATGTCTAAAACAGTCATTTGCTAGGAATCTGTTAGGAGAAGAAACTTCCTAATTCCAAAGTCCTCTAATGTATATATATAATGGGATTTGGGAACAAGGCAACTGAAGTCTATTGATGGTTAGTAAATGGCCAAAAGGAATGTGGAGGAGCAGAAGGGTATGCATTCAGGTTTTGGGTGCCTATACCTGTTTACTCGACCCTATGTTACAGATTTCTTTCTCTCTCATTTTCTATTTGTTGACTAGAATTCTGTCTCCCTCACTAGTGGCAAGTTGCCAGCTTCATACCTTACCCCTATTGTGTAATAAGGAGCCAAAGAATGCCCTTCTATTGAATTTATTAGAAAGGACCTCAGTATTAATCCAACACAATGCATTCATTTTCTGCAGTGACAGTAAAGCCTAAAGGAAGCGCTGTCTTTGCAATCCTAAAAGATCAGTATTTCCCAGACCCCAGTCCTGAGTCTTCTGACTCTCAAAGAACAACGTTACTTTGAAATGTGTGTTCCAACTGGTGAGGTTGGCTTGCATATATGCCATCTTTCATGCTACTGCTTCCAGCAAAATTTGCTGTCTTTAATGTGATTGAAACACACAAAATATCTTGAAGTTAACTTATGTATTAAAGTTGAAGTGTGGAGGGAGTCATACTCATGATGAAAATGGTGATGGGAAAAGTATGATTTTAACATTTTAGTTGGATTGTTTACTGCAGTGTGGGATGTGATGGGGGGTTTTAGACAGGAAATCAAAGTGCAGTGTTGTTACCCGAGGTAGATAAGGTATGTTATGTGTTCTTCAACCACGATGTCAAAGGCATTACTCTGACAATTCTTCATGTTCTGTATCAATATATCCCTGCCACTATGTTGTTTCTATAGCTATGCAAACACGCTGCTAAGATTAGAAACAAAGCAAAGCAGAACTTGTTTTGACCTCATTTTCTCCACCAGGCAATTTGTCCCCATTCCTTCTTTCTCCAGTGCCATTCCTGAAGTTGTTGTCTGTGCTTATTTTCTGTGACTCCACCTCTCATATTTTCTCTTAAAACCACCCTGGTCTGGCTCCTACCCCTTCAATCCACCAAAACTTTATTGAAGTCACCAACGCCCTACAAATTGCTAACTCTACTGACTCAGTTTCAGAACCTATTTTATTCAATCGAACCTTTGGCTTTTGATATGGCTGATCACCCCTTTGTCCTTGGCACCCAAACCTCCTGCTTCTGTGATTTCTCTGGTAATAGTCTTGACCCTCATTGACTAATTTTCCATTCTTCTTTTGATGTTTGATGCTGAAGTGCTGCTATCACTCTTCTCTTCTATATTTGTCCTTGAGTTAAAATGTTCTTGTTTACTGTGGCCTTAAGGAGCCTTCTATGCCAGTGACTTTCAAATGTGCATCTCTCAACCAGTTTTCTCTCGTGGACTCTGGACTTCCTTATCCAAATACTTACCTTCCTGGATACCATAAATGTCACAAGTCCAAAGAGTAAGTCTCTGGCTTTTCTCCACCGTTCTCCATTTCAGACAATAAAAACTACATGTGCTCAGTCACTCAGTGCTAAACTGTGTAGTTTTTGCAATCCCACTTTTTATTGTGTATACCACAATTGAATGCAAGAAGAAATGCTGTTGGCTTGATCTTCAATATACATTGCAAAGTCACCCATCATTTATCACTTGCATACATAAATCCTGGTCCAAACCATCATCATTTGTAACACGAATTTCAGCAATAGACTCTTAATAGATCTTCAAACTACTACACTTCACCCTTTAAAACCATTTTTTTTTGTGTTTGACAGCATATGTTTTCCAGCATTTTAGCTCATATGTAAGAAACTAGAAGAAAATGGGGTGCAAGGAAGCTTTTCAACATGACAGATGCATGGGGTATTCATTATTTAGATGTAATGATGATAATATAAGCCTATACATGAGTCCAGACTCAGTTGCATGCAATCCAACTTTGAAAGCTGAGAGTAGCCCTGCTAAAACTCACACCATGCATTCCTCCCACGGCGATGCCTTCTGCTTCCTCCAGTACAACAGTGGCACCACCTGATCTCGTGCTTTTTAATCTCGTGTGAACTCTGGGCTTCTCGTGTGAACTCTGGGCTTTTGCTTTTTATCCCCTATCCGTCATACTCACAGGTGCTTCCTTTGCTGTTTGTTAAAAGTCATATACAGTCATTAGGCTTAGGACTACTGGGGCAGTTGCTACTCCTCCTCAATCATTTTCTCCAGATATCTCTATGAACAAGCACTCCATTGCTTCCTTTGAAATTTTGCTCAGATTTCAACTTCTCAGTGAGACACTGAGCTTCACAATACTTACTTAGCTATTCTGTCCGCCCCTGAAACTCCACATCCTCCTTATCCTGATACCTTTTACTTTTATTCTTTATTTATTTTTATCTCCTACCACATGAGATGATTTACTTGTTGGTTATATTTATCATATATTATCTGCCTCTTCCTATAAGAATCTAAGTTTCTTATGGGAAGGAATCTGTCTCCTTTATTATAATTTCAAACTAGATAAGAGTCTCTCTCTCTCTTTCTCTTTCTCTCTGTCTCTGTCTCTTTCTGTCTCCCACCTTCCTAGCCTCACTCCCTCTAACCCTCCCTCAATCCCTCAATCTTATACAAATATATATATATATATATATATATATCCTCTTGTAATATTAACATATACATTGAGATACTAGCAAAATAATGAAGTCTGAGATGTGAGTACAAATGTAAGTGCTTCCATCTCAATGAAATATTGTAATACGTAAACTGTTTTGCTCTCATGAGCAGAAGGATGAGAGGTCCACCAAGACCCCTACTTTTTCTCGTAAATGAATGGTTCCATTTAAGAGAAATTATCACAAATGAAACTGGACTCTACGTGGCTCTTGTAAATACTCAAGTTCATAGAAGGAACTAACTACTTCCTGTAAAGGGATGAAGCAGACTCAAGGAAAAGAGGCAGTTGTGTTGTTATCTTCCTAGTTAGAGGACCCTGCGGCAAGCAGCTGAGAGCAGTCTCGAGGTGCTAAGAGCAACCTTTGCCCTGAAACAACAGAGCCAGAGGACCCTCCTTGCTACCACCACCAGGAACTGAACTGAACCAAGCTTAATTGAATTGCACAACTTGAATGAGCTAGGAGGTTGCCACAGAGCCACAGAGCCACAGAGCCACAGAGCCACAGAGCCACAGAGCCACGAGAATGACTCAGGCCCCATTTTGGTTTCAGTCTTGTGAGTCCCTGAGGAGAGAATCAGGCTAGAGAGTCTGACCCAGGCAACTGGGAGCTAATAAGAAGCTGCTGTTTTGTTTCTAACTTTGCAGGAATCTACTGTGCAGTAATAGAAAACTGATATATCTTGTTCTGTTTCGCTTCATTTCTTTTTCTGCTCTACTTTTAAATAGTAAGTCACTGAATGTGCATGTCTCAACAGCCTACAAAAGCTTTCTGAATCAGAAATTAAAAACAAAAACAAGATAGGGGCTGGGGAGATGGCTCCATGGAATAAGCGCTTCCCTGGCAAGCGCAAGGGCCTGAGTACAATCCCCGGTTCCACAAAAAAAAAAAAAAAAAAAAGAAAGAAAAAAAAAAAAAACTAGGCTAAAATAGATCTAAGTGAAAATCCTATGTCAGAAGAGTAGGAAAAGGCAGCATTAAATAACCAGATTTTTCCAACTTGCTTGATGTTGCAATTCACAAACACGAACTTTAGCCCCAAAGCTCCAATTATGTGACAACCATATTGAAAACTATCATTCCGCCTAACTCGTCATATATTTTTAATGTATTACAGAAGCCTCTTTGATTAATTTCACTAAAAGAACTACTAATGCTACAAAATCCTGTGGTTAAACATTTCTGTGAGTTTTAAATAACGGACTCTTCCATTGGTTCACTTTTCTGGGGCTGAGACACAATACCTGAGGCTCACAACTCAGAAGGGAGAAAAGTTTGTTTTGACTCCCAATATCCAAGCTTTCATGCATGGTCCCTTGGCTTCAAGACAGGAACATCATGTGGGAGGGCGTGGTGGAGGAAAGCTGCACAGTTTGTGGCAGGCAGGAAGCGCAGCTCAGGGAGCTGCAGGACAGCGAGGGGCCAGGCAGCGGACCCTGTCCAGAGACAGCCCGGCATGCCCTGCATAACCTTGGCCTCTCCGTAAGCCAACCAAATTGACCACGAAGCCTAACCATCCCGCTGCCTTTGTGTCCACACCCACATAAGGTGCTTTTGCATTCAATTTAAATATTGACCTCTGCATGAGAAAATATTACCTGATGAGTTTGCCAACAGACATTGCAAGAATTTGGTATAATATTGAATTCAGGTATCATAACTATGTCAATATAGAACAGAAGACAAGTAAAATTTTGGATTTCAAGGAAATGCTCTGATCCAGCCTGAATTTATCTAGTGAAAATTTAGTAGCGTTTTGACCACCAGAGGGCTCCCACGTGATTTCTTCTGGTATTGAATTTTTTATGAATTATTCAGATTTTATGACTGGAAATGCAAATAATGAAAATACAATAAGATATCACCAAGAAAAATAAATAACAAATGTTATGATCCTTTATGTGCACTAATTTCTTATTTTTGCAGGAAATCGTTAAAGAAACACTTAAATCGTTAAGACATCAGAGATTACTTATTCCCAATCCTTTCCTATAAGTTTAAGACCAGTCTTCTCCAAGACACTTTAGAGCAGCTAGAACACTGAGAAATGTCAAGGTCGTCTGTACCTATGTTACATGTGAAATACATAGACATGAATCATACTTACCATGACTACACCAAATCATGAGAGCATTTCTGCATGCATGTTTGGTAACATATTCCAATTCAGCTGTTTTTCTCTTAATGTCTCAGATGCCTATTGAGATTTTTGAGTAAAATCTAACCAGCCATTTCATGAAGGTAACAGCAGAAGGAGTTTGTTCTTACTGATTCCAGAAGCCAAATGGCTGCTGAAGTTTTTGTTAAAAACTGTTTGCTTTTTCAATTAAGGAAATTTCTACATAACTTTGTTTATATATTAAATGCAGGTTATTGGGGGAAAATGAATAGAAAGCTTCCAATCTGAATCTTCTGCTTCCCCTCCTGAAAAGATAAATGCACCGGATTCTGTTCTGAATTTAAAATAGTTTAGGTAATCTTAGGCAAAGCCCAGGGATCATGGATTGATCCCAGGCACCACATTCTCACCAGCCCCGCCCCCAGGGTGGGCTGAGCCAGCCACTAAATACATACATACATACACACATACATACATACATACATAAAATGGTTGGCATACATTCACAAATTTGAAATTAGCCTCTGCAATTTTTTTTTGTTGTTTGTTTTAGGGAAGGGTCTACAGAGTGTTCAGCCAGGGTCTCACTACTGGATTGGGCTTGCAGTGATCATCCTGTGTACAGCATCCCAAAAGCTGGGATTACAGGCACCGGCCACCACTCTCAGTCTCAATCACCTTCTCAGCATGCCCTGGGGGCAGGGCTGTCTCGGCAGGCCAGAGGATCAAATCCCTGGCCCCTAGCCTGCTTCCCAGCTGCCTCTGCAAATTTGAAATATGACTTTACTGATTGCTTAGTGCATTTAGCTGCTGATAAACAGGAACCCTTAGAGGAATGCGCAGAGTGGCAATGACATCCTGTGTCTTGACAGAACAAGACTGTACTCCCTGTGTGCTGGGACAGTGATCCCTAGGGCTGTACAAATATTTGCCCTCAACAAAAAATAAAATATTTTGAAAGTGAGAGTAAAATAATTTTCTACATCCGAGACATGAACTATTCTTGACTATAGACATGTGAGTGAAGGAAATGATGTTTGAAAATCCTTCTATAGGAAAGAACTAAGGCATTCAGTTTTGTGATAACTATTTTTCACACGCATATATTTTTACATGGAAATGGCAAAAGATATGTGATTATGGCACCACTTTCTCATCAGTAGAGAGGAATCAAGTTAGCGTATTAAATAAACTGAAATAAACTTTATATAATCATTTGGCAGCATTTAAAACTTGGTTAATTGCCAAGGCAGGATGCCTCAGAGCATTTGCCAGTGTCAGGTAGGAGTTCATCAGTGCTGGATCTTTTGTGGGGATTTTTATGATGTCAGATTTTAAGAGGTATATATTAGTAACCTCAAACCTACACAGCTAGAGGTATGCCTAGTAATTTGGAACTACTATAAATAATATGTAAATAGGAATTTGACAGAATTCTTCATGCTTATGGGCTACCAAATAAAATAAATTAATAGCCTAATAAAGTCAATCCTATAAGTTACATCTAAATTAGGAAGCACCGTGCACCTTTTCAGAAAGAAAAGATTTCGTCTGTTGGTAGAGAATACTACCAAGGACACATTGCAGTCAGACAAGATTCAAGATATAAAAATGTGTCTAGTGAGGAGGGTGACTGCTTTTCTGTAGTTAAAAGAATATATAATAGCTATTTACCAATGGATACTTTGAAATACTTTATAAAAATTTCATAAGTAAGAGCACAAACAGGAAAAAAAGATAGGCAGAATAGTAAAAAACATTTTTATTTTCATTTTCACCTTAAAATGTGGACTACATTTTATACCAAGTGCGCAGTTGGGGTTATATTATTTGGGCCATTTAGGGTGATTTTGTTTTTTCATCAAACATTATCTTGCAGTAAGATTACCACATGAACTGTCTTTCTGTAAATCAGGATGAGTATCATGCCTTAATGTAAATAATAAAGTTTCATTGATTAAGATCTTACTGTTTGGCAGGATAATTTATTCAATCCTTATATGACCCATCAATGTGAGTATTTGTCTGTTACTTTTCTCTCATTGTTGGGACAAAATACCTGACACCCACAAAAAGGAAGGAAAGGTTTACTTAGCTCATAGTCATTGGAGGTCTCAGTCCCTACTCAGCTGGCTCCAAGGCAGAGTGGTACTTGGCAGAGAGAAATCTTTCATGGCTGCAGGAAAAGAGCAGAGAGCCAAGGGAAGGGCAGCAGCTCAGGCAGCTAGCTGGCCTCTCTCCCCTCCTCACACTGTAATGCAGAGTACCTGCCCCAGGGCACTCACACCCACAATCCTAGCTCTGGATCAAGAATCGGTCATGAACTCCAGAAGCGGCTCCATGACCACATGAGGCTTTGGGGGAACAACAAGACACAGACCACAGCAGTATTCATATTATTGCTAGGTATAGAAGACAGCCATGGAGGATTTTATCAACCAGCCCAACCAACGGGTTGCACAACATCAAGAATCTACCTAATGAATTCTACAATGGGCCCTCCTATACATTCGATGACATTTTCCAAGCCTTAATAAGCCACAAGTCTTTTTCTAAATTAAAGATAACATAAAATGAGTTTTGTACTCCTTGACTAACAGATCTCTTTCCAAGGTCACATGTGTTTGTCCAAGTGATAAAATATTTCCTGGGACAAAGTTCCTAGGCTACATGTTCTGCCCTTTTGATTAGGAGCACTCTCTACTTAGAAAGGCTCATGTGAAAACCTGAAAAGTGTCTCTTGCTATTTGTTTATTATTATTATTAAAAGTTGCAATAGGTGGAATGCATAAAACTAGTGCTCTCTTCCCAAAATGTCATTTTTCCTCCTCTTTATAGTTAGGTTCAATAAACAGATCCTAGTATTTGAATCTTGTAGTGTGTGTTGCAAGGTTGGCTGATCTCGAAATTCAGGTGCCAAATTTCTACACTCTATTTTCCATAACATATGTTTAGAAATTTGAGCTTTTTGTTTTTAAATACCAAAAAATAAAATAAGGTACACTTTGTAAGTGTATATTCCTCTTTTTTGTGAACAGCACTTCCAAAAAAAGCTTGCTTGTGGGAGATATGAAGGGAATTAACTAAGAGAAATCTGGAAATCACCAACAAATATCAGTACACTTCCTTTCCTGTGTCAGAGGTAACTGAGAATTGACTTTTAGGTTTCTATTTGTTATATAAGCTTTTACAAAAATGGCTTTGCAATTCTAAATGAAACAAAAACAAACCTGCCTAAAACAATTGAAATTGAAAAATTGTCAGAATTTATTATTTGCTATTTTTTATTTCTTTTGGGTGTGTACAGGGTCCCACTACACAGCCTGGACTTGTAGTGATCCTCCTGTTTGCATCCTGCCTAGTGCTGCACAGTTTATTTTTGATAATAGCTAGACATGCTCATTTAAAATACTGACAATGACTGATTTAACCAAGGAAAAGAATATTTTTCTCGTGCTCCTTTAACATCGCATTTATTGTTTAAGGTAACGGTGGCTGCTCAGTGCAAATTGCACCTAGTGTTTTCTTTGAAGTTCCTTGCAGACCTGATATTTTCCATTAAAATTAAAAATAAAAGACTAATTATCAGAGTGAAAGGCAACACGGTGTTGTTTTTTGTCCCGCACTGAGGCAAAAGTCCTACAAAACACTTCTGTGGCTTTCATCACCAACGATCCTTGTGAGTCACTGCCGTAATGTGTAAAATAGTGAAGAAGATAAACACAGCCCCATGTTGGGCAGTCAGAAGACATTAGACTGCTGGCACAAAAAGAAAGCAAATAATTTGAGATTATATTTGTTTGCTTGCATCACAGCTGGTCACACAAAGCATTTGGGGAATCTTACTAAGAAGTTCGGATTTACAAAGGGATGCCGCAAATTATGAAAGAACTCCAAATAAGGGGCCATAAACAGAAAAATCAAGACAAACATGAAATTCGTATGTACACATTTGTATTGGCTGGCTAGCTCTGCCTAATGTTTTGAGCTTTCTGATTGTACAAAGATCAAAAAATATTAAAATCCAATCCAAGACTTGTCATTTTCATATAACAAAAAAGTCAACTGGACAGGAGAAGCACATTTTTCATAAGATATTAAGATTAAAAGGATTCTCTTAAGGGCTAATAGGGGTGCTCCTAGATCTGCTCCTAGAATCCTACCAATGCTGCAGCATAGCTTTTGGGACCCTATTTCACCCCTACCATTTTAAGAATTTATGTGGCTAATGACACTCATCTGAGAAACATGTTTCAATAGCCAAGGTGTCAACCTCCTTGGTGTTTGAATGCTGAGCACAGACAGCCTGCATCTTTCATTTTTCTGTTGTCATGAAGTGATTTTCTGCACTGTCCAGAATCGTGGCTAAGATCTACAGAGACACTAGTGCATAGAAAATGCAGATTATGTCTCCATAAGTAATGAGATATATTTACACATAATTACAGCATATAGAAACATGTACCAGGTGCCACTTAGGCGGTGTAAACATTGAATGTATCAATTAGTAAAGACAAAGATCACTGCTGCTGGAAGTAATGAGCACAATAGCCATAAGAAAAAACGAACTGGAGCACAGTGACGAAGCCACAGTACTTAGGGAAAAAAATCATGAACACAAAAACACTTCATAGAATGAAAACATTCATCTTTAGGGGTCAGCTTCCAGAAAGTTGTACTTGCTATGCTTTGAAGCATGTTTCAGAGTACTGATTTTACTTACATAACACTTCTCTGCTGTCCTAACTTTGGTAGAAGTCTTAGTGGAAGGCAAAGTCTGTTTAAGAAATTACCATGTTTCTGTAAATACCAATTTACCGCCTGTGCCCACCACAGGGGCTTTGGGGAGGTGGCCAGCAGGATGAAAATGTTTTCTCAAAGAAAGTATAGATCATCGATTAAAGTAAGGCTTTAGCATGTGGTAGGGTTGTACATTACAAGGTTTCTTGCTATTGTGTATTAAAGAGTTGAGAAACTTTAACCAATAACACAATGTTTATTCAATGAAACATTTAAGCAAGAAGTAATATGATCATACTTGTAGGAAAATTTTAAATTCATTTCCATTCCTAATGACCTAGAATTTTCAAAGATATTATGATAATCTTAATGTTTCTCTCCAGAATACTGTGACCATGCCACACATGTAATAATAACTATTATATATGTACAATAAGGGCCAGCCAAATAGCTTAGCAGATTAAAGCACCCACAAGCAGGAACAAGGGCCAGGGGTTTGATCCCCAGGCCTGCAATGCCGGCCCTGCCCCTGGGGCACACTGAGACAGCATTTGAGAGTGGGCGTGGTGGCTCATGCCTGTAATCCCAGCTCTTGGGAGGCTGTAAACAGGTGAATTACTGTGAGTCCGATCTAGTAGTGAGAATTTGAACACCCTGTAGACCCATCCCTAAAAGATACAAAATAAAATATGTACAATAAACCAGTGGTGGAAATGTATACTAGACAAGAGGAAATTTAGGTACCACTTGCCTATTAAAATAATATCCCAATTTTATTAAAGTTCAGGAAGGACAAAACCCCCACTGACTATTGAGTGGAGATGAATACACAGATTGTCATGTACATTGACATTTGTCATGTCAAACATACAGATTGTCAGAATTTTGGAAAGCAGACATTACATAAGATGACTGCATACCACAGGAGCTAATCTAAGCCATTATTCGCCCATATGTTCAAGAGAAGTCACATGCAGCAGTTAACGAAGATGTCACTTGCTCAAGAAAATGCCAGAATATGTATTTTCTGGTACTTGGCCAAACTCTTTAACCTAGCCCTTGTTTCAAAATCCCATTACACACTGTGTCTGAAGAGAAAAAAAAAGCATATGCTTTTCCCACTTCAAATGATAAATAAATAGAGGATTTTCACCCAAAGTATTTATTCACCCACCAGCATACTAACATACTCTTTCAATCAGCAAAACCTTTCTTCTTAACATTACTGTTTTACTTAAGAGATAATGTCAAAGGAGTTGAGCATTGTCACTGGATAATGGTCTCCCGCGGCAAGATAAATGCTCAGGCATTTATTGAAAATAAATGTCGGAAGAAAGCCAAGACATTTATTTTTAAAGTAGAAACTATTTTCTAGTCAAAACTTTCAATGTCAGAGACATTCTAACTATCTTACCAAATGATTTTTTCTCAAGTAAATTGAGATCACCTTAAAAGAGCAACAAAATACCAAAATTGTACACACCTGTATAAAAGGCAATATTCTAGCTTATTTCTGACAGACACAAAATTAAATTCAACTATGCTATTTTTTGATGAGAAACACTGAATGAAAGCATTAACAACATAGGCAATCGCCTCTCTAGCTTGATTGTTCCGATGTGGTATTTTGCTTTTTAAACAAGATGGATTTAATATGAATGCTGAAAGAGAATTGCACAATTTAGTGTGGCAGTCTTTACTTTTCTATATCTTATCGCTGATAGGCAGGAATGGTTACTGACATCACAATTATATGTCTAAAAATCATGAAAGCAGTCACTCAAGGAGTTTTTAATGGCAAAAGTAACGAGCCAGGCTCCCAGGTAAGGATGGCTTTGATTCTCCTAGTCATTGTGAGGACAATGCCCCTGTGGTCTTTGGGTCGCTGAAAGTGGATTCAGCAAACTGTGTTCACACTGTCCTCAGAATTAAAAGGTAAAAGAACACTGTTAAAGTCTGATGAGTTATTCATTGGATTTAGATTTTCTGAAAATCAAAACTCACCTGCTCCCCCAATATTTACTGCCACACTGCCATATGCCATTTTGAGTGTGTGTGTGTGTGTGTGTGTGTGTGTGTGAAAGAAAGTCAGAGAAAGAAGTTCCTTTGAAGTCTATGAAATGTAACGTTTACAGATTCATTGACACAAAAATTATATCTATATTATATGTAGATATATATTATATATAGATATATTATATGTCTATATCTCTATATAACAGTGAATTCATTTGTATAATAAAATAAAAATCTAACTAGTTTTGGCTCCTTTGTTAAAGAGATCTTACATAAAAGAGTTTTTAGCTATATATATATATATATATATATATATATATGCTTAAGCACAATTTATACATTCATGCTAGGCACCAAAAGTAGCTTTAAACAAGTCTTTCATCTTTTCTAATCTTAAAAATAAGAATCAATAATTAATAAGCAATTCTAATTACCTAATAGAGTTGTTTAATGGCATTAGTAGTTTCATAATGATTATGGTAATAACATTATAAAGTTTTCATACAACCCCTCATTAATTAATAGTGGTTGCTTTTCCAGAAATTACTTGTTCTCAAGAGTGAGTCTCTGCGTCATGTGAATATTGACTCTCCCCTATTGCTACTTGATTGTAAACTTGTGCCTGCTGCGAATGTTCTCTCTTGAATGTCTGTAAGAATCTGTTCTCTCATTAAAATGAGCCTTGCAAACATCATTCTAGTAGAACACTGGATTCCTTTCTTCACTTCAGGAGACCACAAGTAAAGCATTACAATCAATATTTATAATTATTTAAGGAAATGTATCTTCTACCCATGATCTGTGGGGTCAGCAAGCTCCACAGCAATGCACAGGGATCTCCCACGGAGTGGTCCACGTTTGTGTCTTTCCGAGAGCAGATCTGCCCTTGTGTGTTGTACTTACCAAGTTTTAGGCCAAAGAATGTGTTCCACAGTTAACAAAATAACAAATCGGTTCATGAATAATAAAATTTATTGAAATCTTATAGAGACATTGTGTCTTACTTTTTCTCTCATTACTGAGACAAAATACCTGATGCCCAGATTTAAAGGAGGAAAGGTCTACTTGGCTCATGGTTTGTGGAGGTTTCAGTTTATAGTTGGCTGGCGCCAAGGCCAGGCAGCATGGCCCGGGGCATGGAGGTGAGGAGACACTCTTCATGGTGGCAGCAAAAGCAACTAAACAGTGAAGAAGAAAATCCTCAAGCCAGGCAGCAGCATTTACACAGAGCATGGACCCTCCCGTTATCCACACCTCGACTCAGGCCAAAGCAATCCGTGCACTTGCTCAGTACTCACACACCCTTAATCCCAGCATCACGCTCTAGATCCAGGCACGCTGCAAAGCCCTACCTAGGACCTCATGGAGCTTAGTGGAGACATCTAGACACAAGCCACGCATATTGTTTAGAGAAACAGAAATACTTAGGTAATATTTTATGTACCAGGTAATTTATTAACTTACCCACTATTACAATAACCATGTAGTAGTAGTGTTGTTATTTTCCTGTATTTTATAGAGGCAAAGATTAAGAAACAGTTTTAGTAATTTACTGCAGATTAAGCTGGAATGTATTCAGATTTGGATTTGCATCTCTGTTTCCAGAATTCATGATTATTTTAGTTTCATTGTTAATCTAGCCAGAAGGAAAGACCACTGGGGAGTTGCAGTATTAGAGTAAGTTCTACAATAGAACAGTGGCTTCTTAGGAAGCAATTTTTCAAATTACATATTAGACAAGAAATTATTTTATAAGCAAACACATCAGTGAGAATTACAGTTGTCCATTCCTAGTGTCTTTTCACTTGTCATTGAGAATCAAGCCTTTGCTCCACAATATTTGCTTGAGTTTCACTCTGATTGGTGAACCAAATGTCTACTCAGGCACACTCTGCCCTGCAGAGGATGAGACTTAATATATTTATGTAATGAATATACTTAATAGCTAGTAAATTTATATTGTTTCTATTACATAATATATTTTTACTGAATTCACTAAGTTCAATATTTAAAGTTATTTTTAAAAGTATACTTCTCAGGGCCAACCAAATGGCTCAGCAGATTAAAGCACCTGCAAGCAGTCTCAGGGGCTGGGGGTTTGATTCCTGAGCCTGCCATGCCGGCCCCACCCCCAGGGCATGCTGAGATGGCTGCTGAGATGTGTGGTGGCACGTGCCTGTAATCTTAGCTCTTGGGAGGCTGTAAACAGATCACTACAAGACCGATCTAGTAGTGAGACCCTGAACATCCTGTAGACCCTTCCCTAAAAATGCAAAATGAATAAATAAATAAATGTGTACCTCTCTGATCAAGCTAGTATCAGTAAGAAGGAAAGTTACCCTTATGATAGGCCATGTAACTA
Source organism: Tympanoctomys barrerae (assembly GCA_002564285.1). NCBI lineage: Eukaryota > Metazoa > Chordata > Mammalia > Rodentia > Octodontidae > Tympanoctomys > Tympanoctomys barrerae. The sequence goes on from NDGN011515176.1 coordinate 21,883, forward strand.
TGACATTATGACTTGAAATTAGTTTTTGTAAAGTCCTACTGTAAGAATAAGAGAAGCTCAGTGTCAGTCACTGATTAATCAAGTTATTATCTGGAAAATCAATAGTCACCTGAACTTCATAGTAGGTGTTCATTTAATTTTCCAACTCCAAATATATGTATTCCAGAACAATGTGGTGCCCCTACCATGTTTTTTGGACTGCTTCCCTGAGCCTTATCAGCAGCAGCAAGATGCTTCACCATACATTCTGACATCTCAATTAATTATTCCAAAGATTTCTCTCATGAATAAAATTAACAAAATATAATTCTGAATCCCATAAACAACACTAAAATATATGTTTCTTATTTTTAACTACATCATGTTTCAAACATTTTTCTTATTCAATGAGTTTGCTTTTTGAATATCAGACAAAATTTAACCAAAATTAAAAATTGTGTTAGACATACGCAGGTAACTGGCCATATCTTGAGTCATGTGTCTACCACATTTCAATTATTTTAAAGCCAGGTAAACTGATTTTCAGATTATAAAATCCGAAAATTGTCAGGAACATCTTGTTGATGTCTTTGTTTAGGTATATTTGTGAATGTTAAGCATAAACACAAGCATTGTAAAGAGGAGAAGGGATAAATAAAGGAATTCTGATGTGTTGCATGCACAAAACAACTCCACACCAGGAATGTAAACACTATGTACTGCCACATATGTATATTTTATTCCTTAAAGATGTGAGTTAGCTTTAAGTTATTCATAGCTACCATGAGCGTCGCAAAATATCTTTAAATAATCAATACATTTGCTCAATTAACAGATGGACAATTTTCAGCATAGTTGGCTATCCAGAAGTTATTTACATTTATATCCTGAGATACATAGCATTATTGCACACAAGTTTAGTAATAAAAACATTAAGTAAGTAGCTTAATTTCCAGAAGGAAGTTGGAATGTGCTCCCAGAAATTTGGACAAGCTGTCTTTTCTCATTTTTGTGTTGGGACATTAAGGACTTAGCACAGGAAATAGCTTTTAGCTAGAAATGTGAAAAAAAGAGAAATATCATTCACCTTCTCATTTTGTTTCTATTTTTAAAAAGAATGTATTTGTTTTACTTCATTTCACTGTGAGGAAAAACCTGAAGTCCTCAAAGAAAGAAGAAAAGTAAGATTCTGTCTTCATTACTTTCCAGTGGAAATTTTTCTTAGCACAGCTAGTTTGATTTTACTATTTTATCTGATTTTGTTTCCAGTACAAAAAATAGTTCCTTCACTGCAGCCTTCTATCTCTGGTACTCGTAGCTACTGAAGTTGTTTAGGTCACACACACTCAAGTATCATTTGAAGAAAATTCAAGCATGTAGAACTGAAGGATACTTAGACAATCAAATTGTGTCAAAGGGAAAATATATCAAGGTTCCTAGGAAGCATATTTGTAGGACTCAGGTTTCCTCCAAAAGCCCTGTTTTCTTAAAACAAGAAATCTAGATTTTTACCCTGTACGTATGTAATTCCTTATGTCCCATTTGCTTCATCAAAAATGAATACAAATAACTCTCTGTGAGAGCCGGCATGTAGTAGTCTAGGATAAAGTGACCAGGGACCCGCAGAACCACTACATAGAAATCAGCCAAGACAAACTAGACAATGCAGCACACCTCGGCAGCCAGTTGTCCTTGACATCACCCATCTTTGCACTCGTAATAAGTATATTGTCTGATGTTCTTTTCATCATTATACTACTGAAAGTCTTTTTTTTTATCTTGAAGTATTTCTGAATTCTTACAGTCTACATATATTATTATGTAAGGACAAGCACGTGTCTCTTAATCCAGGAATAGTTAGAGCTGGCAAATCCATAGATTATACGGAGGTCAGGTCAGGAGCTGTGTTAGTTGATACATTGTGTCAACTTGGCTGACTCAGCTCCAGCAGATCTCAGCGTG
>NDGN011515181.1:1482-12291 GCA_002564285.1 Tympanoctomys barrerae
CTGTCTCTGTCTCTGTCTCTGTCTCTGTCTCTGTCTCTGTCTCTGTCTCTCTGTCTCTCTCTCCTTCTCTCTCTCCTTTTCTCTCTCTCCTCTATGTTTTTCTTATGTGATTTTAAGACAAACTTCTCAGATTTGCCTGAGATTATCATGTTTTACATAAACATAACACAAATTTTGTATTAGCATTCAGCATTTTTCAAAACCAAATTCTCTTTCCAAGGTGAACTACTCACTAATTTGATAAAATATATTCTTTCTCTTAAATTACTTTGGGTTCAATGTGAACATTGAGTAAAATTTTCTTAAATTAATCTTATTAGTAAAACTTAAAATATTAGACAATATAAGCTTAAATTTGATTGATAAAGTTTAATTTATAAATTTAGTCAATATATATTAAGATAGAAGAGTAAAGTAGTAACTGTATTTATGATTAAGTAATAGCAAACATAACTGAAGGCTTTATGTTACACAGAAAAATCTGTATTATAGATATTTTGTAGCATGTTATAACACTGTATCACTTAAATTCATTTTGAGCCTACAGTTCAAGCACATTTCTTCTTTGTTCTTACTACACAAATGGTTTACTCAAATCTTTGTGTAGAAAACCTTCTGTTTAGGTTCCACTCGTAATCTTTCATTAGATTAAAACTTAAATAAGTTAATTTTTAAATCACAGGGAAGCAAAGTAAATGTGCAAATACTTTTAATATATAAAATATCTGAAGTTTTTAATGAATGTAACCCAAGAGTTATTCATGCTTATTACTCTTTTACTGTTTCCCAAAGAACTTTTCCTCCCTGATGGCCTCTCCCTGAACCACATCCATAGCCAGCCCACTGTAGTTCTTAGTTTAAGATTGGCTCTTTGGGTTACCCAAGCATGACTTATGAAACATAAGATTCTCTTTCTTCAGATGTAAACCATGAGACTTTAGGTTGAGTTTTTGCCAGCAAACCTATCCAGTTTAACAGCTGATTTCTGATTTTTAAAATGATAATATTAAAGGTGAACAGAACAATAAAAGCTATGACATTAAGGGGAAATATAATCACATAACTTGCTAGATATGGTGTGGTTTATTATTTTAACTTGTTCTAAGATTGCCTTCCCGTTGCTTGCAATTTGGAATTGTATTCTTGAAGAAAGAAAAATGACAAGCAATATAATATATATATTGTATTGTTTATTACATATATATATTTATTCATTTGCAGCATTTTTTCCTGAAAGACAAGGTTTCATTCATTATCTTTGACAATTAAAAATAAATAATTGGCCTTCAAAATATCACCCAACATAGATGAAACCATAAAGACAGGGAGAAGGGTGCAACAATAGCAGTTGTCAGGCAAAATATAAAATTCATCCCAGATGAATGAAATAGAACTTTAACTTGAGATATTTTTACATTGTGTACTATTTTCCTATACATACCTTAAGGACTTATCAGAAAGTCGAGGACTTAAAGGAAGGTGAAATTAGTCTCTCCCAGGGCCATGCCAGGGTTGTAGAGCTCCACCTCCTATGGAGACTCTTCTTGCCTCTTCCAGTTTTAGGTGGCTCTAGGCCTTTGTTAGCATGTAGTGGCATCAATCCAAGTGTGTCCACCTTCACATAATGTTTTCTCCTCCTAAGTCTTTTATTTATTTATTTATTTATTTATTTATTTATTTATTTTTGCAGTAGTGGGGATCAAACTCAGGACCTTGTGATTACCAGGCAGGTGCTTATGCTTCTGAGCTATCTGCCCGGAACCCTTTCAAGTCTTTTAAAAAACCCTTTCTCCATCATTCTCTCATGCTAAAAAAGGACTTTACTTTATTGCCCATGCAAAACTACAATGACTTGCATTTGAAAAGGCTTGCATATAACACATTCTCATTCTTTCAAAGAAACTAACATTTGCTGATTAAGGAACCAAAAACTAGTCCATGAAATATAGGTACTGAGCATTGTGTTGTATCAAAGCAAGAACAAAAGCTGTGATGGGAGGGACTGTGGTTACTGCTCAACAGTCATATTTTGGATAGCAGAGAAGATAACAAGCATAGGATATGGATTGTACAAGGAGATGGATAGAGACAGAGACAGAACTGACAAATTGCTACCCACATATTTTTAAAATTTAAGAACACTACATGGGAGAGAGTCAGATTACTGCAGAATAGTGAGATTTTGGACAATAAAGAAGTGAGGAGGAGTCATAGGTTTACTATGTCATGGGTGAGGCGACAAGATAGGACATGGGAAAGTGAAGAAATAAAGCAAATGAAAAATACTACTTCCTCTGTAGTCAGTATGATGGCTTCTTCTGATATTGTTCACTGGTTAAATCCAGAGAGAGGAACAGAGGAGTCCAACATATGAATGGAAGCATGGGAAGGTATAAGAAAACATATTCCCAGACATGAAGTGCATCACTAGTTATAGAAGACACTCAGTCAATCTTTCACTGCTTCATTGCAGCTCTTAAGTCAACAGTCAGGTGTGAGCAAAAGGTTGATTCCTAAAGAAAGATCAATGATCTTTAAAAGTCTTCTTTTTCATTCTGACTATACCCATGTTTTCAAGTAAACCATATAAAACAAAGACCATTTTGCATACTATGATTTCATAATTATTCTATAAATTAATATATTGTTATATAAGAAAATTGTGAATATTTTCCCACTGTAGCTATATAAGAAGCACATCAGGAAATTATTTCTGAGTTCTCAGCTCTTTACCCCCTGTTGGTAACTTAGTAGTTTTCTCAGTGCAAACATGATGTCGTTGTTTCTCAGTGTGTAGATAATCGGATTCAGAGCTGGAATCAGAATGGTATAGAAAAGAGAGAGGAATGTCCCTGTGCCTTCAGATTGGCTTGGTTTTGGTTGTAAATAAGTGATGATAGCTGTCCCATAGAATAAAACCACAACAATCAGGTGAGAAGAGCAGGTAGAGAAGGCTTTCACTCTACCTCTCACCAAGGGCATTTTCAGGATATTGGAGATGATTCTCCCATAGGAGACAATGATCAACAGAAATGGAACCATCACAAACACCACCGCAACCACATAGACTGCAAGTTCATTCTCAAAAGTGTTCCCACAAGCAAGGTTGAGTATTGGTGGGATGTCGCAGAAGAAGTGATGGATTCTGTTAGAGCCACAAAATGACAAAGAGAAAATCTGGCATGTTTGCCCAATCATGACCGGAATCCCATACAGCCAGGAGGCAGCCACCATCTGCACACAAAACTTGTGATTCATGACCAAGGCATAATGCAGAGGGTGGCAGATGGCCACGTAGCGGTCATAGGCCATCGCGGTCAGCAGCAGGCACTCTGCGCCTCCCAGCGTAAGGACAAAGCACATCTGTGTAGCGCAGGCAAGCAAGGAAATATTTCCTTTCTGAGTACAAAGATCCATGAGCATTCTTGGGACAGTGGCTGTTACATAACAAATTTCCAAAAAGGAAAAATTGCTAAGGAAAAAATACATTGGGCTCTGCAGAGTAGAGTCAATTTTTGTTATTAATATTATAATGCTATTGCACAACAGAATAGTCAAATATATGAGTAAAAATATTCCAAAGAGAATCCAACGAAGGTTAGGAATATCAGAAAACCCCAAGAGAACAAATTCCATGAATATAGTTGTATTTGATATTTCTCTTCTCATTTGCAATCCATTTGTGCTTGCTATCTTCTCAGGATGGTTCAGTCATTTGCACTTGCAATGACCCACCCTGTGTGTTTCCCTAATTAGGTCGACAGATGTATGATCTCTAACGTGATTTCTAACTTTATTTCGCTGCTTCAGCAACACACGATTCGAAGTTTCAGGAATGAACTGATATGATGTTGGCTTTGATTCAAGAGATAAAATCTAATATTTTCTTAGTGGTGCCAGGTTTGAACCCAGGTCCTAGTGCTTGCCAGTTGGCTGTAATGATATGTAAGATTACTGAGAAAGGCATATGCTTGCCAATATTTAGAGGCAACTGTGCAGGTCAAAATCATCTCCTTCTCTTGCCTTTAATATTAAAATTAGCTAACAAATTCTTTCTGTTGTTTGCCCATTCTTTTTTTCTTCTCTGCATTGATTATTACTTCCATCTTCTTCAAATTCAATTATCTTGAAGCTTATCTTTATTTCTCAGTAAAAATGAGTTTACATACTCCTTTAGTACTCCAGTGGAAGCAATTCTCCTAAATCAGTTTTGCATTACAAAGGAAATAAGCACATTATTATTGTTATGCTATGTGTGCCTCTCCCATGTCATATACAAAATACTAAATACAGCAGAGTCATTAGAACTTTCTCTATTGTCATCTATTACATTAATGATAAATATTAACTAAAGTAGAACCTAATAAATGATATACCTTATTCCTCCTACTATTATTGTATATCCTATCTTCCCCTTTATTATGTTTCCATTGTTGTGTAACTTGCTTGTGTTATTTATTTATTTATTTATTTATTTATTTATTTATTTGGTACAGTGTCTCACTACGTGGCTCAGACTTGCAGTGATCCTCCTGTCTAGTCTTCTCAGCACTGTGATTACGTGATGCCCACTTTTGGTGGACAGCACCGAGCATCTAGAGTTCTGGGACAGACACAGCATGTGGTGCCGAGGTTTGAACGCAGGTCCTAGCACTAGCGAGGCAGGCTCTTAGACCCTTGAGCTACCTCCCCAGCCCAGTATACTTTCCTTTTAATGATGCAGCTCCTTGTGTGTAGATAATTGTGCTCTTTGCCTGCACTTTGCTTTGCTTAAGGGAGAGACACTATCAACTCATAACATCAGTAAGAACAACAATGAGGGAAGGTCTTTATGGAAGAAGGAAGGGAGGTGGGAAAGAGGCAGAAGGAGACTTACAGGAAAGAATCAAGCTGTGCTGTACATGAGGCCCCACTTCCCAAGACTTCCCAAAAGTGTGTGGGCACTTTGCATCAAAGTTTGACTCAATCACCTGATATTTTGGAAATGACATACGATAATGACATAGTGATTCCTTTCTATTCCTACAATCAGCTTTAGTTCTCATGTGTATCTCATGCAAACTATTTCTATTACTAACATAATTGACAAGCCTTGACACATGCCTCATTTTATTTAACTTTATAATTGAGAATGTCAACAGGGCCATCGCAAATATACACTAAGTCCTTTTCAGACTGAAAACAAAAGTCAAGGGCCAGAAAGATGGCTCAGTAAAATAAGGGCTTGCCTGGCTAGTGCAAGGGCCTGAGTTCAAGCCCTGGTTCCACCAAAAATAAATAAATAAATAAAATAAAAACTCATACTTCCATAGATTTTTTTGTTCTAATTTGAAACCATCCTTAAACAAGCAGTTTCCTATTTCTACTACAGCTTACCTTCCCAAATCTGCAATTGAAGATGGTCTAAGTAATATTTTGCCTATAAATTGCTAAGCTTTCTCCCCAGGAAATCGCTCAAATGCTAAGACACTGTGCTTATTTTAAGAACTCTTCCCATGCTTAAATAGGAATAGCCACACTTGCCCTCGGGACAGTCTTCTCATGTGGGTCGATTTCATTTCTGAAAGCCTGAGTGTATTTGGCAATCCTTCCAGTTCATTATGGAGAGCTGCATTTTCAATAGAACCTTATTTGTCTTCTTCCTCCTTCATGTAAAACTCCTCCATCACAGAGGAAGTTAGCTGGCCGTGAAACAGAACTTGTCTGCCTTTCAGGAAAAGTTTAAAATACCTTGAGATTGCATTCAAAGTCTTTCATGAGTGAGGGGCAGTTGACTCATCCTTTTTATTCCACAATTCATCCAGATCCAGGTACTAGAAGAATGCCCTAAGCGTCTTATAACATATACTTGCCATGCGTGGTGTTATCAGTATTTGCGGTGGTGAAAGCCCTTTTCAGAACTGGACCTAGATTAAGTTTATGGAGACATCAGCATGTCGTACTTCCTAAAATATCTAGGTTTTCCTTTATTCGTATTATACTATTGTTCCAAGAAGTAGAGAAGTTCTCTTTCTGATTGAAAGTACAAGCCACCTCAAAAACACACAAGTTAAGCAAGGACAGAACACGAAAGTGCATTTTTCATCACCCATCACTCGGAAAGCTATTTTTGGTTATGTATGTGGAGTAGAATCTCAAGCATAAGTTGTAAAGCCACCATCTTTATCTATCTACACGTTTCTCTTGCAGAATTATGCTTTACATTCATTATTCATTAACACCACTGTCCATTGTTTTTGTTTTAGGGCATTATTTAATTTTCAACAACACTTTAAAACATGAAAAAGGCTATGCATTTGTACCTTTTCATTGTATTTCTATTGATTGGTGCTCTGCTTTTTAATTTTCAATCTGTCTTACTTTTCTTCTATTTAAAAGTCTTCACTTGTTTTCTCAGTTTTAAGTCTTTATAAGATTTAGTCTTCTCTTTAATTGGCATACATGTTTTTTTTTCCTTATAAAACACCATTTTCTCTATTACAGTGTAATGCCACTAGATAAATAATTAGTCTGACAGATTTTTTTCTCTTTTCTGCCCTGTGAACATGCAGCTCCATTTATTTCTTTAAAGAAATCCTAAAGAGAAAACTACATTAATCAAGTTTTTGCTACTTTAATATGACTTGATAATATTAAAAATTAAAGAATGTTAAAATTCTATCATTTTGCTATAATGAATATTCTTCTATGGACCCTGTAGGAAACTATAAAATGGACTATAAATTCCTTAAACACTCTTTGTAACTTATGTGAGTTCAATTACAAAGATACTCTCATATACACAAGGTTATAATCAATGGACATCATATTTCACATGTATTAATCATATGTTATAATCATTGTTGAGATGTCTATTTATCACCATAGATTTCAGAATTATTTTTATATGAAACCACCATTGAATAGATCTATAGCTTCCATGTTAATAGGGATTGTCTTATTATAACTGATAAGATGAAATGCATTCAGTGAAAATATTTTTCTCATAGTCTTATCATGAAGACAACATATTATGCTTATGTAGATTCATCATGTTGAATTTAAGATTCCAGTTTCCAAATTATCTAGATTATGTTATACATGAATCAGGTGAGTAAACATCTAGTTTTTTTTCTTGTCATATATTTTTATCAACTTTAGAATAGGATAGTTTATTAAATGGAAATATTTATACCAAGACTATTTTGTAGTGCCAATTTTTTCGTATTGAAGTGTGTCTATATGTTCAGTGTATCTGTATATGGAGCTCTCTCTGTTGTGTCATTGTCTCTTTCTATTATAGAATTAATTAAATCATTTATACTTCTACAGCACTGGAGTAAGCTGCAATGCTGTTTAGGATAGGCCTCCCACTTCTGTTTTTTTCAAAGCATTTTGTGTTCCATGATTATGCAATAATTAGACTGAATTTTTTCCCAAGCAATTGATGTACAACACTGTTAAATCACATACACATATATAGACATAATGACTATTTTTTCTTTAATTTTTAAGATAAATGTACATAATTTTAAAATGTAGATAATGGCATATGCAAATGTAGACACAATCACTTGTTCCTCAAGTTTTGCTCAAATTGTTTAGGAGGTTGGGTGCCAGAAGAATCCTTAAGTATCTGCTAGTTTTCGTCTTATTCAACATAGTATTTATTATAAACCATTTAAAATAATGTCTGGGTAATGGTAAACTATTTTTACTTGAATTCAATATAATTAATAAATTTTAAAGATGCTCAGTAATGAAAATTTTGCATTAGTTTTCCCAAACTATGATAGAAAAACTGACAAAATAATTAACAAGACATTTTATTTGAATTATACCTTTAGAGGGTTCAGTTTAAGGTTTTCTGGCTTTTTTTGAGAACCTGGAGTAGGACACCATGGAAAGGAATGGTGGAGAAAATTCTCATCTCACAGCAGAGAGAGACAGAGACAGAGACAGAGACAAGAGAGATAAGAAAGACAGGATTTATTCAAACAGATTGATGCATTCACACCCTTACCCCCCACACCAGACTAACAGTTTAAACAAAATCTATATTTTTCGTTTTATAAATTTTGCCAGTCCTTGTTGTGAGCGTATTTCATTTATAGTTTCTGAATGCATCCTTTCTCCAGTATTTGTGTCTATTTTTCTTCAAACTTTTCTATCAATTTTCACTAACAACATTTCAAACAGTTCATTCACTATTTGGGTTTTGGTGTCATTTTATCATTTTCTTCTGTGCTTGCCATTTCTTTAAGGCATAACTTCAGAAAATAGGAGCCTAAGATGACACAAAGACATAAAACTTCCTTTCTCCATGCATTTTCTCCTAGTTATCAAGATAAATCTTTATCTCAGCCAAGTTAGAAATCTTTCTGCCCATAAAAATGAAAAATTGCTGAGGAAGCAATACATGGAGCTCTGAAGCATGGTGTCAACTATTCCTATTAGAATTATAATGCCATTGTGCATAGAAGTAGTTGAACACATAAAGACGTCTTTTAAAGAATCCATTGCACATGGACAATATGAGAAAATCCTTCCCCAAAAAGCCCTCCATGAATGTAATAACATTAAGTTTTTATGTTGTGTTTATGTCTTTTTCCAACAACCCATACGGTCATTTCAGCATGGTTAATCACATTTGGAACTACACTGTACACTTCTGATGCCTGAATTACACCCATCAGCTTATGTACACAGGCTCACAACACATTTTCTCATTACCTCATTTGGTTCTTACCAGATGGAAATTAAAAATTGAGATATCGAGTCATAAAAAGTTAAAATATACTCAAGAAATAAAGTCTAATATCTTTTATTGTGCTTGTGTCCAGATCTATCAACCATCCTGTTTTGAAACTGTTTCATTGTCATTTTTGTATTTTCTCTTCAAATAAAAAATCAGATAAATGCCTAAATACTGTGCATTATTATTTAGATTATATTGCAAAGAAATAATATTTAGTACTTTATCCTTGAGTGTAACTATGTCATAGTTTTTTTCTTTTTTAATTTTTATTTATTTTAATGAGAAAAAAGATAGAAATAATGAAGCAGTTTCAATACAGGTTAGTGGGACAGTTACAGTAATTAATGCACGGCATATTGTTGACTTCACTGCAGTTATTCAGACGACAAGATGCAGACATGATGTCTTATCCGAACAATATTAGCGCTAACTTTTAATCTCAGTCAACTATAAAAAGAAGCTGTAAATCTCATCTCCCCTTTTTTCACAACAAAACTGTCCTTTATTTACTGTTTTGTGAAGTTAGTAATGCATGACACTAGGTTGCCTAGCAACTGATAGCAAACCTTAACCAGACAGGATGTTCATCTCAGGAGTGAGGCAGCTTGTTTGCTTTAGGCACTGGGCCAAGTCCCACTTTCTTTTATTTGATCAATTTCCTAGCTTCTTGGCTTCCAACACATCCCCTTTTTTCGTTCTGTTTTTTTTCCAGAGATGCGTGTTCCATTGCAGTTAGGGAAGCTGTATTTAGAGAAGTCTGCAAAAGGACCTTTTCATATTTGAAACCAGTCTGAAGATTGTATCTACTCGAACTCAGCAAAGAGAACCTGTGCTGTGATGTCCTATAACTGAGGGGTGTCCCACATTTACTGATCATGGAGATTATGGGGACAAAGAGGAAAGTGACCCATGATGGATAGTGAGCCTAAGAAGAGTCATCTAGAGAGAAAAAAGTCTCTCAGGCTTTTGCAGAGAGTATATAGGACAAGCAATGACTGTGACTCATCCATATGGCTAATACTGACAAAAGATCTACAAGGTGCTGTTCATAGTTTCAGGGTGAATCCTGAAGGGATTTGACTGACCTTGTAAGATAGCAAAAGTTACATTTCTAGTTATATAGGTCTTGCTTTATCTTGGTCTTAACTATCCAGTAGAAAAGCTGGAGGTGTAGAAAAAAAAAAGCATTAGGTGTAAAAATAAAGCTATATTTATATGCTGAGCTGGAAAAGGCTCAAGTCAACAACTTCGGCCAATTTCCAGTTGTATTGATAACTCAATACTATTATGGACTATTGGAATATATTGGGTTATTTTCTATTACTTTCTCTGGCTTCATTTTATTTTTATAATATTGGTAGTAATATACTATCCTCTTTTAATCCAAAGATATTTCCCACTATCACTTGAGGGTTTTTTCCCTATAATTCTTTTCAAAATCTGTTTTAAATCTTAAATTTTACTTTGCAATGAGAGTACCAACTTTTTTTTCTGGTGGTACCAAGGTTTCAACAGAGACATGAGCTTGCCAGGAAAAATCTTATTCTACTGAGTTATCTCCCTGGACCCCTCAACTTTTTAAATTAATTGTTTTTGAGGAAATAAAATATGTTACTATTATTCCACTAAATCCACTTCTTGCATCACTGATGTAAAATATGAAAAATGTTAATACTATCATTCTGTATATTAATATTCTCTTATAAGTTTTGCTCTCACATGTATGGAAAAATATTAAACTTGGTGATATACCAGATTCAGGTCACTTGGTTCTTTATTTTTTTAATTAATTTTATGAAAAAATTTGCCATGTGCCAGCTTCAAAACAGGTTGGTAGTAGAGTTACAACAATTAACACATTCTATATTGTTGTCTTTGTAGTAGTCATTCATAGCACAAGATGCTGACATGATATCTTGTCCAAACACTATTAGTATAGGTCTTTCTTCTTATTGAATTAAGAGATGAGCAAGGCAATGGTCCTGGGAATCTTCAGAAGTGTTTTTAACCTAGTAGTTAATTGGAAAGATTCTCACCCTGACTAACTATATACTGATACCTGTGAACTAAGC
>NDGN011515188.1:7278-27557 GCA_002564285.1 Tympanoctomys barrerae
TGTGTGTGTGTGTGTGTGTGTGTGTGTGAGAGAGAGAGAGAGAGAGAGAGAGAGAGAGAGCGTGTGTGCGTACACCCGCACATTTGTGTGAAACCTGTATATTTTAAGGTTTCAATTTAAACTCAGTCCTACAGGTACGTTTGGAGTACCCACCATGGGCCAGGCTCTTGTGCGTGCTATGTAAAATGACTGGGCACTGTTTCTCTCTTTAAGTACCTTAAAACTTAGTAAGAGAGACCAAGAATAAACTAACAGGAGGTGGCTCCCCTGCCATAGTCATGGCTATGAATACAACATGGGTTCTGAGAAAACCTAGATAGAAAATCTCAAAATCTTAAAGCTTTGTCACTGAAAAGAACTTCAGAATCCAATAGCATAATTTCATCTCTGTATTGTAATCATCTTGGAAAATTATTTTACCATCCCATGTCCTCACAAAGTACAGGTATATCTCTATGTACCTAAGTATCTAAATCTATGTATCTACCAAAGAGACAGAAATGTCTACAGACATGATATAGTCCTCCTCTGTTGTACACAGATGCTTCAACTCATCTCTAAGCACACATGGAAGCATTTGCCCATGGCTTCAAACTGGTTACCCGGCTGCACTGAAGCTAGAGTTCAGGATGCCTGTCTCTGTCACTGCCGGTGACACTAGACCCTGGGGACTAGCCTCAGCAACCTGGGGAGGCCTTTCCACAGCGGAGACTTTGGTGCAGTGTCCCGCTGCAGGCTCATCTCCCGACTTTGCACACCCCTGCTGCCAGTGGAGACACCCGACTCCTGCTTTCCCCTTTGTGCTTCTAAGAAGCAAGCAGAGCCTATCTGTGCGTCTGCCAGCCCGGCAGCACCAAGCCCTCCTGGAAAGAGAGGAAAGAGACTTTTACCTCAGATTTTCTTTTGACTTGATCGCCTTCATTTTAAATCTGTCCTTTTCTTTTCTGAAAAATTGTTGCAGTCTCTTAAGAGCTTCTTTTCCATCTAACCTAAAGGCAATCAGAGGACAAAATATGTGCCATTTGAGGTAGAAGGTTATTAGATTAAAAAGGGCCCAAAGCTTCAGTCTGGTTTTGAAAACCTACCCCACTGAAGGCAGAGCAAGACCAAGATGCTACTGGGCTTTTCTTTCTTTAGATTTCAAAGTAGCACACACTAATCAGTTGTGAAGGAAGAAATATCACAGGAAACATTTCATTTACTCTAAATAGCTCAGTTTTTTGAAAGTTTATGGAGTAAATTGTTCCTTTCATAGGAAGTATCTTAGGAAATCACATGTCACAAACTGTTGTCAATACACTGTAGGAATTCCTGGCTCCTGAATCTTCAATCACTGGTTTTATAAATTTCCATATACTATAGTAATGGTGGCTGGCACCTGGACTGCCCAGTTGATTAAAATTCTCCCAAATATTGGTTCAGGAAGGAAGGGAGTGAGACATTCATCCTACCCAGTATGACAAGCTCAAGATCCACTCTTCCCTTCAACCCTTAAACTCCTCACTTTTGATGACTGCCATTCTCTCTTTCCAAAATGTGCTAACTAAACTTCACGAACAATGTCCACTTCAACAAAGATTGGTCTCTGTAACAAATTACTAGATGCATCAAACCCAAGTCCCAGTTTGCCTCATTAATTTGCCATGACACACGTATTATAACCACTGATTTGTTCATGGAAAGCAACTATAAAATTAAAGCAAGCTTCTAAACAAGTGTTTACTTCTCCATTCAGAATTCCAAGCACAATATTAAATTCTTCTTTCTCAAAAGTGAAAGCAATGTAATTTAAAATTTCTAGTTTGTGATGTATATAACTACAAATATCATGTTAGTCACAGTGTAATGGTTTATCATCACTTTCTCTGTGCACCAGCCCCAAAGCACTGCAGTGGGTTAGCGTTATTTCTTTAACTCTAGTCTTCTAGACAAACAGACAATTTCATTAACCTACAAAGTTAAGAAAGAGAAACTTACTCTATTTGGGAAGAATTGCTCTTTGTTTTATAGACATCGTCATAGATTTCTTCACTACTTTCTTCTGAAACTAAAAAGAAATCTATATTTATTCGGATTAATAACTGACAAAAATGACTAGATACCTACTGTATTCTAGGTACTTTGGTCTTTACATTGTTTTCATGGAAATTCACACACTTTTATAGGCAAAAATACTTTATTAATATATAGAAATAGAAAGTTAAACTTGCTGGCAGTTGATTCTAAGCGTGATCCAACTTCAGCTATTTATCAGCAGAAGCCTTTGCCTCACCCTCTCTCCTTTCCACGTTTACTACACAGCAATCAGAGCCATCTATGCAATACGCTCTATGCAATACGCTCTGTGCTCAGTGCTGAAGAAAACAACGGAAGATCCATTGCATCCTGAACAATCTCTGCCTTCACAGCACGGCTTTCTTCTTGCCCAACACATATGCCTACTCTGCACGGGTGTACATCGACTCTCTCCTGGCAATGGATTCTATGGGAAGACCATTGTATTGAAGGTCTAAAGGTCTAACTTTTACGGTTCGCAACTTGACTTAAGCCAAACACATAATGAACATTAGAAGTCTACTTCTCTGTGCCTCAGTTTCCTTTTTCTATGAGGGAGTTGGATTTACTCCTCCCTAAGGTTGCTTCTCTGGGATTCTAAAGAGAAAACCAACTACAGTAGCATTTCATTGCTCTTTACTACTTTTTCTTCTGACAAATAAAAATTGTACGTGTTCATGTGTAGACCATGACGTTTTGGTAATTGTTTATGTCATGGAATGACTAAATCAAGCTATCCTACATATTACCTCACATGCTTTATTTCTGTGGAACATTAAAATGTACTTTTTAAAGTGATTTTCAAGTGTACAGTATCTTGTTATACAATGAAACAAAATTGTCATGATGACTGTCTAGTAGATATCCTGATGTTATCCCTTTCGCCTAAATGACATTTTTTAATCATTTGTTCAGTATGTCCTCAGATTTTAAAATTTGTTCATTCTTCCATTCACTGGATATATTTAAAGAAAGATTTCTGCATGCACCGGACATCATGCTGGGGGGCTGGGAGAAATGGTAAACATAAAGAAGGCAGTATTCTAGGAGGGAAGACAGGTATTAGTCAGAGAAGAACACACCGGTACACTCACAACCTTGGCAAGTGGCAGAAAAGGGGCCTGTGGTACAAGAAGGTTGTGTACCGGGGGGGGGGGTGGGTGACAGCTGAGATCCAAAGAGAGCTGAGTATCATCAGCAAGAGGATCCCGGGACAAATTCCCAAAAGGCAGAATGCCGTCTGTCAACACCCTCCTGGAATGTGGCACTGGAAGCCAACAGAAGGTGGGCACAATGATGCCAGCCACAAATGGCCTCAGACTACGTTAATCCTAGACAGATTGGGAGCTGTGAAGGCGTTTTAAGTAAAACACTCCGCTAACCAGATGTTCACCATATAGGAAGAAAGCAGTCTCAGTTTCTCTGCTTTCCCCCCGAAGAACGCCTTCATCTACCCTTCCCTACGTGCCTCCAACGGCGCATGCCTTGAGACCACTTCTCTTAGCTCACCATCATCCTGCCCAATTTCTGCTACAGAAAAGATGGATACATAAAGCCCGCAGAGGCCCTCTCAGCTCCCATGGGCTTTTCGGAAACGTCTTCCTGGACTTACCACTGTCTGAGGTGAATGAGCTAGAGAAGTCCGACTTGGATCTGTGGGAGAAAAGAAACAAGACAGCTAACCCATTACACCTTTAGTCTTGTCTCATCCACCTCTCTGGAGGGCTGGAGCATACATACATGTCTGCCCTGAGGCAATCCACGTCATCATATGTGGCCTGTGACATGGGACGTGGATTAAAGGCCACCAGGTCCTGGGTGTGTGCAGTCAGCTCCAAACCCTCCACACAGCCACCTGCAAGGAGACGAGAGAGCCCCTGAGGAAGAACTCACCCACTGCCACCACAGGTGTGTGCACACGTTACAACAGCAGGGAGGGGCAGACCAAACGTGCGGAGCCTGGAAAGGCGCCTGGGTAGGCGCACTCCTCGGACGGCATGCTCCGCCCTGCAGTCCCCAGTTAGGTTCCTGTGGGGTTATGGATAACCACAGGAGCACTTCTGTGACCGTACTGAGGCCTCAGTGCTTATTTCTGATGAATCCTGGTTCCTACTAAAGCAACAGCTGCTCTGGCTTTGATGGCTCTTTCACCAATCCAACCTCAAGGGCTGAGGTCCTTCAGGATCTCCCCCGAGGCTCTTCTTACAGCCTAAATGACCTCCTGAAGTCCTGTGGACTTTCTTCTTGTGATACCATTTCTCAGAGAAGTTGGTTGGAGGTGTCCTTGTGTGTTACCTGTTACAGAATCAGGCAGAAGCGAGTACGCCGGCTGGAGGCCGTCCTGGGGTGTTGCACAGAGCGGGCCTGTTCCGTTTAGGTGCTGGGTTATACCTGGGTGTCCTGCATCTGTCATAACCATAAAACTGACAGCTATCATTGGCAACATTAATATTTAAAGCATTTGTGATTCAGAGCTCTTTGAAGACATGAACTACGAACCACAAATAAGAGGTGGTGTGCTGAAAAATTAGCAGCAGGCAAAGCGACTATAATCTATTAATTAAATGCCCAAAACAGTCGTATTTTACACACTGGCAAGAGGGAATCCAGCACAAACGCCCCAAACCATCTCCAAGGAGGCTGCTCCCAGCAGCGAAGGTCACCACTTCTCAAGGAATTTTCAGTGTTTCTCAGCACAAAATAAAGATGCTAAACACACAGTTGGGCAGCACACAGCTTGGCTCTTTCCTTAGTGCCCACCCTGCTCCCTCCTACCTCCCTGCCTCTGAGTCCTTTGCCTGCTTGAGTTTGTGTGGATATTATTGATCTTAGCTCATGTTCATGACACACAAGGTTTGCACTCCCAGAAGTCATCAGGCTTCTGCATGTGGTATGTCTTTACCTAGTTCTCCTTTCTCCTCTCCCCGCCCTCTGTCTGCTGGACCTCTTCCCATTTGCAAGAGATTCATCCCTTCTTTCCTTACAGCCTCCCTTTATTAATCTATTTGCTTATACTTCACTTTACTCAAATAAGAGACACCATATGGATTTACATTTGTGTGACTGATTGATTTCGCTCAACAATATGTTTTCCCGGGATATCTATGTCCATACAAAGGTCTTGAAAGTATCCTTCATTATAGCTGAGTAGTATTCCATCATGTATAGATGCTACCTTTTCTTTTTCTTTTTTATGTATTTGGTACAGGGTCTCACTTCACAGCTCAGACTCATAGTGATCCTCCTGTCTCAGCCTTCCCAGCTCTGGGATTACAGGCATGCAGCACCACACTGTCTCGGTGGCCAGGCCCTGTGCTTGCATAAGCGGGTACTTAGACCACTGAGCTAGCTTGCTGGCCCTAAGATTCTACCTTTTCTTTATCCACTTGTCTGTCAATTCCTTATAATATTCTTAATTTAGATACATTTATGTATTTCTCATCAACTTTAGACTTTCAGGGTCATTCATGACCCCTTGAAGATTGTGACTGTCACCAACTCCATAGGCCTCCTTAATTTTCTTTATTTTTCACAACATTCACTACTATGCCATATAGTGGTATTTATTATGTATGTATGTACTATGCCTCCTTTGATCACACTGTAACCCCAGGGGGGAGACATTTGGTCTCTCATTTGCTGCTGTACCCGTGGTCCCTAGATCAGTGCTGGGCACAGCAAGTGCTCAAGTCCTTTTGGAATACTGAACCACTGGAATCCGTGTCTTTTCTAACTAATGAGTTTAGTGGCTACATATAAGACCCTGGACCTCCCCCCCCACTTGTTTACTGATGCTTTTAAGTTTGCATAGATTTTATATACTATTTTTATTACATTCCATTTTTACTTTTTTCTTTTCCCCTACATTTTTTTTTAAAGTAGAATATAGTGGTCAGACAGAGTAATGGTTTTCATTTTGGTAGATTTGTGCAGCGAATAACTTTCTTTAATCATTTCCCCCATAATTCCTTTTGTTCCACTGTTTCCTATTTGGGGAGAAAGTTATTTCAATGTATTTGGAGCATATTCATCTCCCCATCACCTGTCTTTTTCTTTCTTTTTTTAAAAAAAATGTATTTAGTACAGGGTCTACAGGGTCTCCACGAGTCCAAATTGGACTGCTGGTGAACCTACTATTTTCAGCCTTCCAAGCGCTGGGATTACAGGCACGCGCCACCCACGCCCAGTCTCCACCGCCATCTCAGCGCATCCTGGGGCAAGGCTGGCACCGAAAGCTGGGCAACTGCATCTTTTCCTTGATTGAGTCGTTTCTTTCTTCATATGCTTATTTTTATTTTCCTTCTTGTTTTCAAGGTACGTGTGTTGTCTATCTTTTCACAGCCACTCTGTCTACGTTAAAGTTTAATGATGGTACGGTCAGAGGAAAGGATCTCCATGTATTGGTACAGATCAGTGAATCTTCCCTGGTTTAAGGCCTCCACACAGATCCAGAGCCAGCCTCAGCAGTGGCCCAGAGCGCCCCCTGGTGCCCTCTGCCAGCAATTACGTTCTCCTGCAGGTCAACCACGCTCCTGACTTTAAATAGCACAAGTACGTTCTGCTTATAAACTGTGAGAATTCTAGTTGGTTTATAGCTTATCACTCGACAGCTTTTGTATTTATCATTGAGTCTGTTTTGATGGCCGATAGGCTGCATCTGCCTTTCCTCAGCTCATAAGGTTGAGTTTCATATTGTGTGTGCCTTTTCATATAACTTTGGTGACATGCCCGTCCAAACATTTTCCCAGTTTCAGTATATTTCTTTTTTAGTATTGATTTCTATGTTGTACTTTCTGAATGTAAGGTGTTTATAGAAGAGTTATGTATTACCTACGTGAGCCTTTGGTCAATTACATAACTTAAGTGTCTCCCCTATTTCGAAACCGGCCTTCTTGCTTTTTTAATGGAGACATTTAATAAATGTTCTTAAGGGCCGGCGAGATAGCTCAGCGGGCTAACTGCCTGCTTTGCCAAGAGCAGGGACAGGGGTTTGAGCCCTGGTCCTGCATGATGCGCTGGCCCCTCGCCCGGACCCAGGGTGCACTGAGCCGGCCACAGAGTCCGGTTGTGGTGGTGCACACCTGTAATCCCAGCACTGTGGAGGCTGAAAATAGGAGGATCACTACAAGTCCGAGCTGCATAGTGAGACCCTGCACCAAAGACATCAAAAATAAATAAAAAATAAATGTTCCTAGTTTTCTTTCACTCTCTTCAGCATGAAGCAAATTAATATTATTACTTTTGAAAACCTTAGAACCTTTAGACTCTGATTGCCTTCCCAACATCCATGGTGCCCAAGCTCAGTATTACCATCTCCGCTCAACTGGACACTATTATTTTCAACTGACATTTTAGCTCAGCTGTTTTTCTTACTATCCCTAAACTTGCTATTTGGATCGTTTTTCTCCTACCTTTATAAAGTTCATGCTTCAGATGTTCCTTCAGTATATTTCAATCAAGGTAACAGCTAATGAGGATCATCAGCTGAGGGTCACTCCTGGGTGGGTCTAGGCAGGCTAGGGGGACATGGCCTCGGAGACTACACCTGATCTTGTGTTGTGGAACTGACTTGTGGGAGGTATCAGCACAGTGCAAACAGCTAAATCTTGGAAACAGCCCATATGCCTATCACCAAATGAATGAATAAAGAAAACGATATTTTAGGCCTTTTTACCAAGATGGCACCAAAGGCAAAGAAGGAAGCCCCTGCCCCTCCCAAAGCTGAAGCCAAAGCAAAAGCTTTGAAGGCCAAAAAGGCCGTGCTGAAAGGCATCCACAGCCACAAAAAGAAGATATGAACATCACCCAGCTTCCACCATCCCAAGGCACTGCGGCTCCGGAGGCAGCCCAAATACCCTCAGAAGAGCACCCCCAGTAGAAACAAGCTCAACCACTATGCCATCATCAAGTTCCCCCTGACCACAGAGTCAGCCGTGAAAAAGATCGAGGACAGCAACACACTCGTGTTCACTGTGGATGTCAAAGCACCAAATCAAACAAGCTGTAAAGAAGCTCTATGACATCGATGTTGCCAAGGTCAACAGTCTAATCAGGCCTGATGGAGAGAAGAAGGCATATGTTCGACTGGCTCCTGATTATGATGCATTGGATGTTGCCAACAAAATTGGATCATCGAAACTGAGTCCAGCTGGCTAATTCTAAATATATATTTTTCTCAGTTAAAAAAAACACAATATTTTATGTACAATGGAGTACTATTTTGCCAAAAAGAAGGCTAAATTTGAGGTTTTTTTTTTTAGGTAAATGGACACACTTCAAGACCATCTTAGGTAAAACAAATCAGACACAAGCTTAAATATAATATTATTTCTCTTGTATGAGAATCTCCCTGAAAGGTTAAGTAAGGATCAAGCTGGAGGGTGGTAGATACTGGGGGAAGGTGAGCAAGAGAAGGTAAAGAAGGGAAAAGGGACTTTCGTTTTGTTTTTTGTTTTTTTGTTTTTTGTCTTTCTAAGACAAGGTCTCACTGCATTTTGGGGTGGCCTTGAGCTCACTCTATAGCCCAGTATGGTCTCAAACTTGCAATGATCCTCCTGCTTCAGCCTCCCAGATGCTGGGATTATAGGCATG
The DNA here is from genome assembly GCA_002564285.1 of Tympanoctomys barrerae. Taxonomy (NCBI): domain Eukaryota; kingdom Metazoa; phylum Chordata; class Mammalia; order Rodentia; family Octodontidae; genus Tympanoctomys; species Tympanoctomys barrerae. The sequence goes on from NDGN011515188.1 coordinate 15,925, forward strand.
CACCACCATGCCTGTAATCCTGATTAGAAAAGGGATTTAAAAAAAAAAGATGGATAGAAGGATGCATGGAAATAAAGCTTTTGTAAATGGGAAGGGGGAGAAAGGCTGAAGAGAGCAGAGACTAGGGAGAAAGGGATTAAGACATATTACAGATGGGTACAAATCCCCAGGATGAATGTGATCATAATGTATGGCAAACACAACGAAAAACAGGAAAGAAGTCATAGCTGGGCTCCGCGGCACATATCTTTAATCCCAGCATGCTCAGAGCTGAGGCAGGTGGGTCACAAACTGAGACCCATCTGGGGCAACACTGCAATGGAGCAAAACCTTGTCTCAAAATAAAAATAAAGGACCAGGGATGCACCTTGGTGTTAAAGTCCTAGATTCAACCCTCAATGAAACAAACGTAAAGAAACAAAGCCAAGTACTCTGAAGAGGGACAAGAAGAAAGATACCTTGCAGGGCCTCAGAAATAGGCAGGATCCTATCCATTCCAGGATGAAGGATACACAAACATAAAACCTTTCATTTGCAAAAACAGGTACCAGGATCCCTGCTTGCTCGAGGAGCTCTGCTGAGGGAATGGATTCATTAGGATTCAGTTCATTGTACTCAGCCAAGCAGGCCCTCAGAGGCCTCAGGCCCCACAGTCCCAGTGCTGGAAGGCAGAATGTAAGAGGCTCAGGCTCCTGCAGGCTTCTGCCTGGCTTTCAAAGGAAGGCCCCCAAGAGGCCACATGATGTGCGGCAGGGTCAGAGTACCTGCTGCATTCTCTCAGAGGGCCATGTGTAAAGCTGTGCGGTCAGACCTTGGGAAGAGGAAGATGCCAGCAGTGTGGAGCGCCTGCTGAGGAGAACTGTGGGTGCTGAACACAGCCCCAACAGATGCTGAGGGCTACTGGCCCAGGAATGGGCGTGGGGGGTTCAAGACCTTTGGAGTACACAGCTCCTAACCATGTGCTCCAGGTAACAGACCTGGAGCTATAGGACTATGTTCCCCACCGGGCTTCCTCAATATTTGTATCTCTGAATAATCATGGAATTTTCTTGTTATGTACTATTTTCTCTTTCCTATTTTTTTTCTACTGTCCTTTTATAAAACTTAATGTCTGATTTGACATTAAGACTATTACAGCCTCTATGATTTCTTCCCCCCCCCCCCGGAACTGGGGATTGAACTCAGGCCCTTGTGGTTGCTAGGGAAGCACTTATTCTACTGAGCTATCTCCCTTAGCCCCACCTCTATGATCCTGTCTCATTATTTGCTATCATCTCCTTCTGCAGAATAAATTCTGGACAGTTTCTCTAGATTGATCTTTTAGTTCACCAGTTTCTTCTTCAGCTATATCTAATTTTATGGACATGTTAGTATTCATTGTATTTTTATATCAATTTATAAATTTTATGCTTCAAAAATTTTATATTTATTATCTGTTTATATTTTTATATTATTTTAAGTTTATGGTATTTATTGTTTTATGTCTGATCATTTAGATATCTGTAATATCTTACAGTCAGTTCTGCTGTGTATGTTCTGCTAGTTTTTTCTGAGTCATTTCCTTGTGCATTTATTTTGTACTGCAAATGCAATCTTTCAAAAAATATTTTATAGGAATAATTTGAAATTTGGGCAGAAATTTGGGCAGAAATAGGTTCTCCAGGGCAAGTCTGTGTTGCCTCTGCCAGTCATCTGGACGCTCTACGGACCTGACACCACGGTAGACTAATCTCCATTACTTTGGGATCGCACAGACACTGCGGCTTTCAGCTGTGCATCAGGATCCATTCATGGTAACAGATTTTCAAAATTTTTCTTTCAGCTGGTAGCAGACGAAAATTCCCTCTGGTTGGTGAGGGCAGTGTTCACTCTTGAAGCGCAGACATGATGACCTGGGTTCTGCTGGGGTTTGGGTACGTGTATCTAACCCTTGGTGCCAAAGGGGTGGTGAAGGTTTAGGTGCCGGGCCTTCTGATTGCTGGGGGTGTCCTGTAAGGGGAACGGGGGACCCAGCCTCTCCTCCTCTCTCCTTCCTTCTCAGCCGCTGTGGGAGGAGCATATTTTCTCCATCACGACTGCTGCCTCACTACAGGCTGAAGGCCTGAGGCCCAGTGACTGTGGGCTGATGCCTCTAAGCTGCGAGCTTGAAATCCTGCCCCTTTACCTTCCTTAGAAGCTGAATACCCAGGGCACTTGTTTGCAGTAACGGACCGTGAAGTAACCCAGGGCCCAGCTGGTCCAGGAGCCCTTGGTCATGGTCTGTGCTTGGCAGGCCCTGCGATAAGCCTCCTACCCTTCCCACACCACACAGGCAAGCAGGCGCCTAGGGACACCGTGCTCCACAAAATCCTTAGGGGAAACACTAGCCTTGGGACTGGCCTCCCAGGCTGCCTGGCCCAGGGATGCTTTCCTTTTTGTATCCATTTTGTAATTCTTTTACAAACACTTGAAGAATTTATTCCTCACTTGTTTTAAGAGAATCATTCCAATCTACCATGCTCTCAGAAACTGAAGTTTGATCTATTCTTTCATGACTTTGCTCAATAAAATTGTATTCAGTAGCTCCATTATGCCAAGTGCTTCAAGGCATACAGTAAGCTAGCAAGCACTTACTGACGTCAAGGTGTACACAGGAGAACCAGGACGCAACAGACAGACGGTGAGTAGTAATGGAAGATGTCAGGACGTATGTCTAGATGTGCCCTGGAAACCTCATGTATTTGTAGGTGGGGCATTTGGGAGGTGACTGGATCATGGGGGTGTGCCACTGAGGTCAGCCCACAGGGGGCGATGTTAGGAGGTGGGTCATGGTGCGTGTGGCGTGGGAGGGATAGTATCCCTCTTCTCCCTTGGCCATACCATGCTACTTTTCCCCTGCCATGCACCCTGCCTTGGAGCCAGCCAACTATGGACTGAAACCTTTACAAGTGGCAGGTGAGCCAAATGAACCTCTCCTCCTCTGTTGTGCGTGTCAGGTATTGTGACACTAGGACATAAGAGATGATACAGTTTTTCAACAAGGGAAATAAGGGCCAGCCGAATAGCTCAGTGGATTAGAGCACCTGCAAGCTGGCACAGGGGCCAGGGTTTCGATCTCAGGGCCTGCTGTGCTGGCCCTGCCCCTGGGGCACACTGAGACCACAATTGAGACTGGGTGTGGTGCTGTGTGCCTGTAATCCCAGTTCTTGGCAGGCTGTAAACAGGGGAATCACTAGGAGTCTGATCTAGTAGTGAGACCCTGAACACCCTGTAGACCCTTCCCTAAAATAAAAAATAAAAAAAAAAGAAAGAAAAGAAAAAGAAAAAAAGAAGTGAAGAGAGCTAATGGGTATCCACCATGTGGACCAGATGCTTTATTTGCGCCCACGAGCAGCCCTAGGAAGTGAGTATTATCTCTACTTGCTCATGAAAATGGATCTATTTCTCAAGGCCACAGCATTAGCCCATAGTACAGAGTGGTCCTGGGTCTTGGAAATGTTTGCTTGGATCCCCATATGGCGATGTGGTCATTCTTTGGCTGTGTCAGTGTCACAGGAACAGGGGCATGAGATCTCATAGTCCCTGCAGGATGGGAGATAGGAATAAGGACTGAGGATAAGGCAGGCCTTGGAAGAAGTTTGAGATGGAGCCTGCAGGGTGACCAGGAGGCAGAAAGCGGTCATAAAGGCCTTACAGACAGAAGAAAGAGGTCAAGCGAAGTGACTGGGCCCGTGGACTCACAGCATGGCCAGCACACCAAGACTACCGCCAGTACGTGGGGGACAGGTGGGTGCAGCAGAGGAGACCCATTAGGAGGCCTTGAGTTCATCTGAAATTTATTCCACCTGTTCTGACTGTAACATGTTCTAACTGGCACACAGTATGAAATGTCCGTGGCTCGCCATGCTTATTGGGCAGCAGTGCACACCTGCATTCTTTATGTACCCAGGTTATACCTTTTTTTCCTAATGGGAGCTGCTTTGGTTTCGTCTGGAAGCCCCTCAGTCTGATGGGACATCACTGCCATAGAGTGGACTCTACCTCTGGCTCCAGATGACACAGGCCAGCTCAATCAGAGCCCCGTGTCTTTGTACATAACAAGTACTTCAGGGGTGGCATAGGGCCTGGTCCAAGCCAATGAGACTCAACTCTTTGGTTTTATTATAACTGCAGGGAAGAGCACGTGTGCTAGTTTCCCACTGAGGTCTATAAGAGCCTGAGTTCCAAGCTTGTCACTGCTGGGTGCCGTCCCCTTCCCCAAGGGTAGACTGCCTGAAAATGGAGCTCACAACAAGGAGCAAAGCCAGGGCACAGAAGTAAACTGAATCCTTGGAGCTTCATCCATGTCCTTGATCCAGCCATGGCTACACTTCCAGCAAGGTAGACCTTCTTTAATCTCTTGCTTCAACAGAGTATGGTTGAATTACTGCTGTTCGCAACGAAGATTCTTGACTGACAAGAAGGTAAAATATAAGCTAACCAAATTCAACGAGTGATTCCACATTCTCTTATCTGCATGTGGATGGAATGATCCTAATTGTAAACAGAAAAGACTGAACAGCTGCCGAGTGCCCTGTTTGTGACAACCATCAGAGCTGGCCCTTAGAAAGCCCCAGGAGGCACATGCTATGAGCCTTTTGATAAATGGAGAAGTGAGCTCTGGCCTAGGAAGTCACTTTCACAGAACTACGAGGTGTTAAGCGTGTGGATGCCTCTCCTCCACTGCTCTTTCTAAGTTACCTCACGAGGGTTAGGTACTTGGTGCACAACAGACGTGCGGTTAGGATTTGCAACAAGAAATCTCTGCTGCATTCCTACTCCTACAACAGTCTGGAAACAGCAGAGAGGACCAGGAAGAGACGTACTTACCCTGGTCTTGGGAGGGCCCGGCCAGGTTCACCTCCTCAGACCAAGCCTTTGCTTCCATGTTTTCAGCCGTGGTTTCCTGCGGTGCAGCCACCATGATCCATCCATCACTGTGGACGCCGGTCATCTGGAGGTCTTCCGGTGTTACCTCATAAACATCTACCTATGTATGCAACAGGGAGGGTACTTAGCCAATCTGTTCCTTCTTTATGTGAGTTGTTCTTCATTCACTCATTCATTCATTCATTCCTTAAGGACAACAATCATTTATTGTTCATTATTTAGAGCTATCTTACTAGACTACAAGTTGTACACACGCCACGTCCTTCATTTGCCTCTAAATGGCACTTGAGTACCTGGCATTGGGTCAGGCCCACAGGCCCCAATGAAACAGGGACGGCAAGGCTAGCTCTTTGTACATTTCATCTCACTTCATCATGACACCACTCGTGGCCAGGGAGAGATCATTAGATTATCAGTTCTCTTGGTAGAGATGAGACAGCTAAATAGCCAGTTCAGGTCTCACCATTAGCAACCTACACAGGCGGGACTCGACCTCGGGACCCTGTGTTCCCAGCCACCCCAGAGGCTGGGCTCTCCTTCCCTTTTCTGTCTGTTGTCTTTCCCCCCACCACTCCTACGTTCCCTCTCAGTTGTCTCTGTACTTCCTCCCCCCGCAAAGGTGGGGAAGCGCAGCTCTGGAGTGGATCTGGAGTGGATGTGGGGACAGCGCCCTGCACATAGGCCACAGATAGTGCTTGCAGTGCAACAGGAGGTGTGTTAGTGAGAGAAGTCTTGTTTATGGCCATGGAAACAGGACCAAGAGGGTGGAGCTGCTGGCTGGGAGATGGGCCAAAGACAGAACAGGATTTACTGAACTGTGGTTTGAAATATGTAGGTCAGAGATTGATGGGGAGACAAAGGAAGAGCTGCAGGTGAATCCACATGTATGCACGTGGGGGACATTTGGAAAATATTAGTAGCCTCCCCATGGTGGTGCAGTGGTGACCGGGCTCATAAACAGGACAGAGTGGTGCTGGGTCACAGAGGGCCATGGTGCAAGGCGGGAGTTTGGGCTTTATCCCTTAGTTATGTGAGCAAAGTGGGGAGAAACTTGATTAGATTTGTGTCTCAGAAAGATCTAAGTGGACTGGCTTGAAGACAGTGGAGAGAGAAGAATTAGACCACCTCTGGCCACCTAAATATACTCCAACTGTCAAATGAAAGGAGAAAGACATTACTCTCTTACACAGGAAAGGAGGCCTGAGGGAGGGCCACGCTGCCATACTTGAAAGTGAGAAAAGCTACTGTGATTGATACAAAGCATGATGCATCCAGAGCTTCGGGTGGGATCCTGGGCAAACTGTGTGGAGAATCGGAGGAGAGCCACTGTTTTCACTCACAGAGCCAAGAATGAAATTTTTAAATGGGGGAAAGTGACAGTAAAATAAGGAAGACAGTATTGTGCCCAAACACAGTGACCAGTTTGGGGTGATCTCTCAGCGGTAGTGCACTGCTGCCTTGGGGCTGCCCTGAGGACTCTTCCTCAGAGATAGCTCCAATCGCAGTGGATTGTATATTTTATCCCAAAGAGCATTCCCCAGCTACACCTCCTACCCCACCCACCTAATGTCCTCCTGACAAAAGGGCAACTCCTAGCAATTTCTAAACTCTAGCCCACTCCATGAAGGACCCACCCTTAAGTAGTAGTCTGACCCCAGACATGGCTTCTGCCATTTAGCCAGCCATGAGGAAACGCCCACACCTGCCTTTTCAAGGCCAGCATCCTCAGGTTCCTTTACTTCCCTCTCATGAGCTCTGGATCAACCCTGTCCTAGTGTCCACTATCAGCACTCACCTGCAGCGCCACACCCCCTGGCCTTGACCCAGTCCTGCTCCCTGGCTCTGGCTCCCAGCTTTCTTCATGGCCAACTTTTTCACCCTGTGAGTGCCACTGCACTGTGATACTCTCTCTACGCCCAGCCTCGCCCACGCCGGCCCTCGGCCTGCTCTAGTGCGGGCCACTCCACCAGCCTGCTGCCCAATGCATCCTAGCCCTGCAGGTGGCACTGGGGCCATCTTGGGTTACAAGAGAAGCCACTTCAATCCAGCATCCAGAAGGCCTCAGCACCGGCAGTGGCTCTGGCAGGATGTACTGTTGTAGTGTCCTACACTACACCACGGGGGAGTGTCAACTGGAGGTTTTGTCACACATGTCTACATAGCTCACATTGATGAAAGGACAGTGCATCTCATCTTTATGGTATGTTGTGTCTTATGACATGGTTACGTATTCTCTCTCTCTCTCTCTAAATTTGCACTATGCAGTTCAGGGTAGCCTTGCATACACGTAGTCCAGGCTGGTCTCAAACTCTTGAGGATCCTCCTGCCCCAGCCTCCAAGTGCCGGGATTACAGGTGTAGGTCACAGTGCCCAGCTACATTCTTCATTATCATTATGAACAAGGTAGAATGGGATGTGAGTGGAGATGGAAGCTGAGTAAAAATCATGGACTCTCATTTTCACTCAGAAAACTCTTCTAAGCAGAGCACAAAGTGTAAGGTGCCCCTTACTCCACGGTGGGCAAGTGCAGGATTTGAATGTGTCCCCAGCTTTGTCCCCAAATGCATATGTTAGTGGTATTTGGAGTGTGCCTCTTGGGGCAGATTTGCTCTGTCATGCCCTTTAGGGGGACCCAAGGCAGTGACTCCACTGTACGAGGCCCCTCTGGCTCGCTTGCTGTCTTTGTATATGATGTCCTCCACTGAGCTACGCAAAAGTAAGAAGGCCTCCTGGAGGCCAGCACCCTGCTTACCCTGGACTTCCCGGCCTGATGAACTTCCACCTTCTATGAAATGCCTGCACGTGGTATTTTATTAGAGCAGCAGAAAATGGACTCGGGTGGACCGCCGCTGCATGTGGCTGCCTGCGCACTTGCCCTCAGGTGCTCTGCTCACCTACTCCTACTCCAGCCCTGCGTCAGGGCCCCTTCCTGGGAAATCGGGGAGGGCCGGTGCCTGGAGCTCCAGGGTTTTGCACTTCAGGACCTAGTAATACACCGAGCACCCACTGCATTCTCTGGCTCGCTCTCCCTGGAAGAGCTGCTTGACTTCTTCTTGGAATGTCAAATGTCACCCCCCAAACAGACCCTGTCACACATCTGAACCATGCCCACTGGGCAGGAATCCTGGAAAGCAGGTACCTTGGCTGGATGCCTTGAGTGTGGTTCCTGTGCTGATTCCTGGCGTCCCAGGTCACACGGCTCTTTTCCCTGCATGTACTTATCTTCTTTAGGGCTAAAGTGTGAAGCGGTGCCAAGGAAAAAGTAAAAATTAAGAGAGTGACTAGTGCACTGCTGGGTCCTAAGCGACATGAAAATGACTTTTACTACTCAGGAATCTTCTCCTTTTCATTTTTTAAGAGATCAGGATCGCATTAGCCATATAGAAAATGTACTGCTCCGATCAATGCCACAGCATCAATTCCTGCTTAAAATCTTCTAAGCTCCTACCGTCTTTCTAGCCCCATCCGTTTGCTCCTTCCCTCCACTTTGGCTTGAGTCTAAGCTCTGAGAGTCATCCAAACCCACTGTCTTCTTTGAGCAATTCTTTTTTCTATGAGGTAATCATTTTTGGATACACGATCTCAGTCTTAAATCACTGGCAAATAAGACCCTTCCTGTGTAGAGCATCTTACTCCTGGGATCCGTCCCTGAGCACCCCAGCAGGCACGCGCGCCCTCTGCCCCTCTAATGCATTGCCCTCCCATGCTGTATCAGAGCCTGAACCTTCATTGCTCCTCTCTGCCTTACCAGCCAGTGTTTGCTAAGTGAGCCCAGCACAGGCCAGGGTGAGACCAGAGAGGAAAGCAGGCAGGACCCTGAGTACCTGCAGGGTGAGGAAACAGGGCCAGCTCCGAGCGGGTGTGCAGAGGCTCAGCCACGGGAGGGTCACGGCCCGACCAACGCTTTCCCTCCTGTCTCACTGTGCAGTTCAGGCTGGCACTGAATTCACTTATGAGTCCCAGGCTGGCCTCAAACTCACAGCCACCCTCCTGCCTCGATCTCCAAGTGCTGGGGTGATGACAGGCGTGCACCGCCATGCCCGGCGATGCTTTCCTCCTGGAAGATAAAACTCACCAAAGTTCTTGAGGGAGACAACTCTTCCAAGGCTGAAAGTAAAGAGGAAAAGTATGATTTTCATAACCTCTGCAAATTAGGCTCTGCTGCTTGGTTACAGGTCACGAGGAGACTAGAGCAGCAGGCAAGGTGTGAGCTCTCAGCTCCTAGTTGAGGCAGAAGGTGGACACAGGAAGCGCTGTGAACTGCTGCCTCGGGGCCAGAGGCAGTCAGAAAACCATCAAGTATTTTGGAAGGTAACAGTGTGTGTCTGAGGAGATGCAAGGTTCCACTCAGAAAAACAAGTTTCTCTGTTCACATCTTCCTAGGAATGTGTGTAGAATCACATGAGGGCACGAGGCAGTGTGGTGCCTGAGCAACGCTTCAGCGGCCAAATTGCTGGGATTTCCCCCTTCCTGACCATGCGCCCTCTGGCCCGAACCGAGCTCTCACACCATCTAGGTTTGCTCCACTGAAATGAACCCCCCCACTGATCACATCTGAGCCTCCACATGTCCGGTGGTGACACGGATGATGCCATTAATATGGGGCAGCTAGCCACTGTGAAGAAAACACAAAATAAACATTAAAAATGATGTCATGAAACCTAGGACCTGGAGCTCCTCTGCTCGCTGGCCTTGGAGGAGAGCCGCGGGCCTTCACGCAGCAAGCACCGGCTCGCACTGGAAACAACTCTAGCCCATGAGATGCAGCCCTGGCAGAACGACAGGTCCGATGGACCCATATCATGGGCCCACCCGATTCTCTGCCATGGTCCCTTCAGGGTGCTTCACTTCTCCGAGGCCTCTATCGCCCTCTATAACATGGGAGTGGAGATGCCAGCTCTCAGGCTGCACACAGCAAGGATGGGTGCACCTGGGCCGGAAGAAAAGCCCTGCCGCGCACAAAGATGGCCACGGCAGTGAGAGGGGACAGCTGTCAGCAAAGCAATCACAGAAGCCAGTGTTGCGGGTGGAGTGAAGGCAGCAAGGCCCCTACCAGGGCCGAGGGTCATATGCTAAGAGCCAGCCATGTCCACTCAGCCCGTCACGCAGGGATACTCCAAGTTATCTAGAAAGGATAAAATCAGATTCCACTCACACTGTTACAAAATGCAGCAATAAATATAAAAGATTCAAGTATCAAAAATCCTTTCATGGTTTTTCTTGTTTGAAAGGGAGAAGACTAAGTATCTGGAGAGGTCACTTGTATAGATCAGCTTACTATTTGTTAATTTGCTATGGAGGCAAAGCTTTTGTCAGGTTTTTTCTATTCCAATTAATAAGAACAATAACCATTCTTTTCCTGCTACAAAGTATATGCACAAATGACCTGTCCTCAACAGCAAGCATAAGAAAACTGAAGCAGAGATAGAGCAAGCCAGCAAGCACAGAGCAGAGCCCTAACGGGCCCCAAGAAAACACGAGGCAAGGGCTTATTGTGAAGCACACACTCAGAGCCTACACTTTATTTTTTATTACCGGCTCAACCCACCCTGGGGTTGGGGCTGGTATGGCATGTGGTGCCGGGGATTGAACCATAGCCCCTGCACTTTGCCTAAGCTTGCCTAAGCAGATGCTTTAGATTGCTGAGCTATCTCACTGGCCCCAGTGCCTACGCTCTAACTCCACTCTCCCAGCAATTCCACAGAGTCAGTACTGGCCCTGTCTTGGTTACTTTTCTCAAGTTTCTGGGACAAAATACCCAACACCCCACATTAAGGAAGGTCAGTTTCATTTAGCTCACAGTTTGTGGAGATTTCAGTCCACACTGAACTGGCTTCAAGGCACAATGGCCCATGGCAGAAGACAGCCATTCATGGTGGCAGAAAACAGCAAAACAGTGAGAGCAGGAAGGAGGAGCAGTGGTGACAGCTACAGAGAGCAAGCCTCTCCCCCTTCCTTATATTCCATTCAGGCACCCGGCCCCACGGTGGGTGTAGCCCTGACAGCTGTAATCCCAACACTGGATCATGAATTAATGACAACCTCTAGAAGCCTGCAGCCCATACTGCATGAGCCTTTGGGGGGACAACCAGAGGCAAACCAGAGCAGGGCCCCTTATTTATTAAACATCTACTGCTGCAGACCAAGTCCTGAGACTGATGCTTCTTGTCCCCATGAAGAAGTTCCCACTGCACAGAGGACACATTGCAGCTCAGAGAAGTGAGATGCTCCTCCCAGGCCCGCCTAGGCAGGACATTTGCCTGCGTCCACTTCATGCCCACCTCACCGTTATCCCCACAAGGGCCCTGGGTGGCCTCCCTCTTCCAAGTAGGGGAATGGGGAGCTGGGATTGCAGAGTCAGGTGCTGGGGTCAGGCCAGCAGTGACCCGCATAGGCCCAAGCAAACTGCTACGCTAACTCAGGAAACACCGGGCTCCACACTCGCAGCACCCTGGGAAGTGGGCCTCAGGGCTCTGATCATTTTCTTGCGAGCACAAGATCCACCAATGTGGATTATGCCACAGCACTGTCCCCTGCAGAAGGGATAACTACTACAGGCCAGCGGGCACTGGCTGCCGTGGACAGGGACGGAGTCATCAGACGGTCTACATTTCACCACCTGCCCTCTGGATCTGACATCATGGGCGCAGGATTCAGAATTAACATGGGGGGCTGGTGAGATGGCTCAGTGGTCTAAAGCACCTACTTAGAACAAGCTTAGCAAA
>NDGN011515200.1:7593-18351 GCA_002564285.1 Tympanoctomys barrerae
TTTTTTTTTTTTTTTTTTTTGCGGAACCGGGAATTGAACTCAGACCCTTGCACTTGCCAGGGAGGCGCTTATTCTACTGAGCCATCTCCCCAGTCCCTAGACAAGCATTCTTGCTGTGCGCTTTCATTTAACATTCATTTGGCTGCTTTTCCATGTTCCAACACAATTTTTAATTATATTACATTCGAATTCCTCTTTGTACTTTATGCCCCATTATTGAATATTTAAGTTGTTTTCAATACTGTTACAAAAAGTGCTGCAATACACTATTCTGCATATTTTTTTCTTTCTTGATTTTATTGCCTTTGAGTGGCAAGTAAAAGCACTGGGTCAGAGAGAAGGAGCATTTCTGTTGCTTTTGATACACAAAGCCATGTTCATTATTAAAAGAATAATACCCATTTACATTTAGGAACAGGCCTGTCTTAAAGTATAATCTTGTCAGGACTGGTGGCACATGCCTGTAATCCCAGCATTCAAGAGGCTGAGGCAGGAGGAATGTCACGAGTTCAAGACCAGCCTGGGCTACAAAGTGAGCTCAATGCCAGCCTGAACTGCAGAGCGAGACCCTGTCTCAAAAATAAATAAATAAATAAATAAATAAATAAATAAACTAAGCTGCAATCTTGCTGGTAGTTAGGAGTTGTGTCTTAAATATTTTGCTAATTTCATGAAAACAATCAGATTCTTTGGTTTTGATGTATACTTTGATGTCAAGATGAACTTTTCCCCAAATTTTTTAAATTTTGTAGCCTCTTCCGTGAATTTTCTTTTTATATTCCTTGTACCTCTGCTGTACACAGATTTGGCATTTTTCTTACAAATTTATACAGTCTCTGTACAGTCTACCCATTAAATGAATGCTTTCAGCTTAAATAGTAATTTTTTAAATTCTGTAAATATAAATTAAAATTATTTTGTACACACATTTTTTTTTTTTTAAAAATGTATGTATTTGGTACAGGGTCTTGTTATGCAGCTCAGACTCATAGCAATCCTGTTTCCGCCTCCCTGGCCCTGGGATTACAGGCGTGCACCACCACACCTGGTTTTGGCGGCTGGCTCATCACCCCCAAGGCAGGGCTGGCATAGCTGTAGTACTGGTGATTGAACCCAGGTCCTTGCTCTTGCCAAGCAGGCACTTAGACTACTGAGCTATCTCCACGGCTCCACTTACATGTTATAAAAAATAACAAAATTTTATAGTGCTTGTCATATTCGAGGCATAATTCTAATCACTTTATCCTTACCTCCATGAAATTTCTACTACTATATTCCAGTTTTAGAGATGGATAAACCAAGACAAGGCTGAGAGACTTTCTAAGGGCAATGTGATAGGTAAGCCAGAGTTCAGCACCCAGCCTCTGGGCCCCTAAATCTGTACCATAGCCTCACATTTCATCTCTTACTGGAATTGGGGAAAGAAGGTAGCAGGCAAATACTGTCCTGGATGACGCATGAGGCCCACGTGCCCAATCCCGTAGACGCCTGGGACTTGGGAGACAGCATATCAAAACATCTTGGTTCTCGTAGTGCATTGCTGAGAAATAGATGCGCACATGTACCAAAAAAAAAGCAGCGCATCCATTGTAGCTTTGGAATTTGTTCCCAGAGGTTGTTTGAAGGTGTGTGTCTTCTTGCTCCAAGGTGTGGGCTCAGGGCTGACGCCATCTCCTGCCTGTTCTCCCATCCCCCACCCTGCTTGTGGTCTAATAGGTTTGATTTTGCCCAGTGGTTCTTAGATCATAAACTCTGTCTCATTGGTTGTGGAGGGTTTAATGAATTTAATTCTGGGGCATTTAAATGTTGAGGAATAAATTTTCACAATTTTGGACACCGGAGTTAGGAAGAACATTTATATGACCTGCTCTATTGGATAAGAAAATAAATGTGGAGGGGCGTGCAGGCAGGATGTGTTTATAAGTAGGGCTGTGTGGATTTAAAGAGATACATACACAGACATATAGATGTATAAACTGTTGAATTCTGACCAGAAACGCTAAACGAGGAAATCCACAGAGGACTAAACCCACCAAGCCCCCCACTTCCGTCTGTTTGTAGGTCTGTATGTACAAAGAGGGGCCTCTTGAGCCGCTGAAATGACAGTCATGAAAGCACAAGCACAAATCACTCTGCGCCCTGTTGGTTCCGTTTCGGTCACCACCTTGTGTGACCTGAACAGGCCCAGGTGAACTTGCCCATTTCGAGTTACAGCCTTTTCATGCCTTCTGCTTGGCGAGAACAATCCGCCTGCACCGTGAGCTCGCAGGTTCAGCTTGGGTGAGCTCTCTGAAGCCGCGCTCTCTCCACCTACCTTTCCAGGTAAAATGTGGAGCTGTGAAAAGATGGGAGGTGCTTGCAGGACTCAAGGTGCAGAATAAAGTAGACGTGCTTTGGTTGTATGAAAGAGAATTTGAAATCAACCTGAACAAGCTGCTGAAAGACATAGTGTGATCCAAGCGTTTTTCAGCTGGTGCCATGAGGAATCCAGGCTCTAGAGACAGCAGTCAAGGGCTGACTTTCCTGCGTAGGCTGTTTCAGGATTCCGAGGAATCGACCAGTCTTACACAGTTCAGCCATCCCAGGGAAGAGGGCTGGTGATGGGTTATCAAAAGGAGCTTTGTTCATAAAGTCTTATCTTCGCTGATACCGCAGCCCAGGTCTGGGAGAATGGGGGGGCGCTCATCTTTTCCAACAGGATTTCCTTCGCTGATTAGTGAAGTCTTCTAGAAGTGGAGGCCCTGGGCAGCTTTTCCCAAGAGGTCAAAGCCCTTGTGCACCTACCTGTGACAGCTGGGTGGAAGGAGACCCACCATCCCATACTCTGCCAGAGGAGCCAGGCTGGGTTTTATCTGACCCATGTCCTAAGACCAGGATAATTTTGCCAGTACACAAGCTGCGTGCTGCGGTGTTAGAGAAAATGCACTAGAAAGAGCATGCTCTGGGGGTTAACTAGTCTTGATCAGATAATGTCACCTCCTTTAGGGTGATTTACAAGGAATAGCCATTGCCCGTTGCCTGTCACTCAAGCTTTTAGCCTGCCTGTTCTGGGGTTGTACCTCTGATCACTGGCCTGCAGGCACCCCTGGCTCATCCTGGCCTCTTTTCTTCAGCCAATAAAAACTTCCCCTTGTGTCCACATTGCTCTCTGTGTAGCTCATGCTGCAGGGAAAAGTTTAGATATTGCTTCTTGCAAAAAGCCTACCCTGATCTGTCAGATCTGCAGCGTTCTGTTTATGGACCACCACAGCATCTTAAATGTTCATTTCATGGGACTTAAAACACTACTCAAGGGCCAGCCTAATAGCTCAGCTCAAAGACAGACCAGGGTTCCATTCCTGCCGGCCCTGTCCCCCAGGGCACGCTGAGATGGGGAAAACTGGGCATGGTGGTACACTCCTGTAATCCCAGCACTTGGGAAGCTATAAACAGGAGAATCACTACAGGTCCAGTCTACGTGGTGAGACTCTGAACACCCTATAGACTCTACCCTAAATACAGCGGGGGAAACACAATAACAACAAAAAAACTACCTACCCAGAGGCTAGGGGTGTGACTCAGCATTAGAGTGCTTTTCTAGCATACGTAAGACCCTGGGTTCAGCATCCTGCACTGGAAACACACCCATCCACCCCTGCATGCCAAGAAAAAGCAGTACACTGTTACACTTCCTGTTTTCTCCTCCGCTTGTCTAAACCAGCCTGTATACTTCTTGCAACAGGAAATATGTTTGTTCTAGTCACGGCTGTGTTCCCAAGGCTTTGTACAATGAACACTGTATTTGCCTGTTGGAAAACAAAGTCATAAATGCATGCCTTCCATCCTCGTTGGTTGATGGATTCTGAATGCGTGCCTTGGCTTGGCTTCCTGTGGCGATACGGCTTACTACTAAAAAGGTGGGAGAAGGATGGATCTCTGGGGGACCCTACAGAAGATCACCTCTTATAGGTTTGCTCTTGCCTGGATGCTTAGCTGAACAGAACCATACTTAATGAAAGCGTGGGGCCTAGAATCCTGAGACTCACCCAGGGATGATTTAGGAGCCAGAGAGTGTTCTAGCAAAAGCCAGGAGTTTCTTCTTCACTAAGCTCCAAAGCACAGTAACTGTCTCTTGCCTTCTCTAGCACTGGAAGACGCAAGGCAGTGAGGAATATGAAGCAGAAGGTAAGAGCTGCATGCGTGCGGGTGAGCGTGCGTGCGTGCGTGCGTGCGGGTGGGTGGGAAGGCGGGCATGCCCGCATGCGGAAGACTGTTACTAAAAAATAACGCCGGGTTATTAATAACTAACACTACACCGCCAGCCTGCCTGCCTGCCTGCATCTGATGCTGGAGGCTGTTGGGGAATTCACATGAGGAGCGGCAGCCTCAGGAAATCATTCCCCATGGGTAGTTCGAAGTTGTAAAAATCCTAGTTTTTAATGGCATGCAAAAGATGGCAAATAAGATGTAAATTTCCACTTACAGACTAATTACTCTCTGTACAGACATTCCAATTAATTTTCAAATAGTGCTAACCTAAATAGTATCCCATTAAAACATGCCTCTGGCACTAGCGTGACAATACAATGTTTACACATGCGGGTTTGATTTATTTCACTTACCAGTATGTTCTGTAGTTACATCCATTTACCTAGAAAAGCCTCAAGTTTATCTGAATAAGATTGGAAAGGCTAATGCCTAATTGATCAATTTTTGCATGCCTATCTGTATAATCACAGACATATTAAGGTAACCATGTACAATATAACAGCCACTGTTAATTACTATCATTTTTTTGAAGTTCTGAATCATTTTTTGTACTCTATGAAATAAAATAAATTAAATTTTAAAAAAGAGAATACACCCCTGGCAAGTTTCAAAATATTTGAAAAGCATAGGAACATGTGGCCCCTTTGGCCACCAGAGGGCGCAGGGGTTCTGCTGTCAGGGGCTCAGCCGGCTTCCCCGCCTACCTGGGATTTACACGCTGAGATGTAATTACAGTGTGTTCTCTTCAGCCTGGACAGGCACAGCAGTGATCCGGCTTAATTTCTGCCAGTACATAACAAGGATGGCACTAAGTGCTCCTCTCCTGTCTCGCAGGCTCTTCCGGGCACACAAAATTGCACTCGCAATTATCTCACATTAAAGCGAAGGCTTTATGGCTCTGTCAGTGGATGGCTTAGACGTGGGAACTTTTAGCAGAAAGTGACTAGTCTTGATGCTTAAATACGTAATCGGGTTTGAAACTGTCTCATTGCTATTTGTTTCTCAATATAATTATTTAAAATTAAAAAAATTAAATACGTAGTTTGATCCTTGTCTTCCGCTAGACCTTATCTTTCAGGCGGCTAATTAGGAACTGGCCGCTTGCAATTCTTTGTTCTTTCAAGTCGGATTCTGTAGGTGAGAATATCATATGTAAGGATTTTAGGAGCAGGCAGACCTTGAGACATTCGTTATGAAGTTGTTTCCTTCTTCTTAATAAACGATGCCCTAGAGCTCACGCTAGAAAGCATAAATAAACCAGTCTGGAAGCCGTGGCTGAGCCAGGGCTTAGTAGCTTTGGGGATGGCTCTCAACTACCCTTCTTATGATATCACTGGACGGGCTGAGCTCACGGCATCCTTAGCTGGGGTAAAAGAGATCTCCTACAGTGTGGGGGTGGGCAGGACATAGTTCTTAGTGAGGATGGTGCCTCAGAGCAAGGCAGGGTGTGCTGGCTGCAGACGTCCCGTTACGTCACACGTTCAGGAGAGAGAGTCAAAGAGGATCAACATGCGCATACAGTCTTTTTCTTAAATATTTATTTTCAAAGAATACATTTCTCCTTGTAAATAGGTGCTTTTTTTATAATTCACTTGGAGACAACATAAAAGTCGTGGTTGACCTATGTGCTGAATGTTTACATTTTTAAAATCCATTGCAGTAAAAGACACACTGCCATTAATCCTCGCTTTGAATCCGCTTCCCACTGTTTCTGCTGCTCTCTGGAGCAGTTCCGGAAGACCTCTTTCATGTCTTATGAGCTGTGGTCAAAACTCCAGGGGCTGCTGCTCCCCAGGGCCAAATGTTACAGTGTCCCCCCATCTACCTTCTTGCCTGGATCTAGCACCGTGAGGCCCCTGACTCTTTCCTTAAGTCAGAAGGACCGTGCAAGGGCAGCATCTTCATTTAGGACATCAAGGCGTGGGGGCACTGCTAAAGACACTCAGGAAATGGACTCGGCAAGGACAATGGGTTCAGTGGGTTCAAATTGAGAGGAGCGTGGGGCTGATGAATGGCAATGTGCTTTTTACAGCAATTAAATATATATTCAGTGTATCTTTCGGTCACCTTTATGTATGCGTTAATTTCAGGTCAGTTAAGGTTTTGGAATCCAGATGACCTGAACGCCTCACAGAGTGGGCCCTCCCCTCCCCAAGACTGGATAGAAGAGAAGCTGCAGGAGGTTTGCGAGGACCTGGGGATCACCCGCGATGGCCACCTCAACCGGAAGAAGCTGGTCTCCATCTGCGAGCAGTACGGTTTGCAGAACGTGGATGGAGAGGTGAGCTTTGGTGTACGTGTTGGCTCGGTATGAAGATGTCAGTGAGAGCCGAGCTGGCTGCAGCCGCATCATGGCGTCCTGCACCTCAGGAGAGAGGGCACGTTCTCCTCAGAGGTCCGACTCGAAGACTTTTTGTTTGAGAAACTTGTGTTAGAGAAAGGCAGGGCTGATGGTGTCGGACCTGGGTGAATGCCCCATGCTAAGCTGTTACGCTTGAGACCACCAGGTGCCAGCACAGTGCAGCCCCTGTGTGTCACACATGTCCCTAGAGGTGTCAGTCGGAGCAAACTGAGAATGTGTGGAGCAAGGGCTACACGGGACACAAGAGTCCCACAGATTTGAAAGGGGTAGGGGCTGAGTTGGAAGGCCAGGCTGATAAGTCTAGGTTTTTCTCATGTCCTCCCTGGTGCGAGCACACACTGAGCAATGTGTAGGGCAAGCGGACATGCGTAGGGCACACATGGGACCTCAGCTGTCTTCGTGTGTAGGTGTGAAGACAGCTTGGGTCACAGGGAGTGGCCCGGCACCACAACCACGTCCCGGTCTCAAGGAAATGGAGAAAAGTAGGTCGGTTGTCTTAGAAAGATAAAGAAAACTCTTAAGGGGGCATCTAACAGGGTCTTACTTGGTGATGCTTGAGCTTTACTTTTTCTGGGAAAAAAAAAAAAATTAAGAGGAGCTCCACAGGCCCGAGTGCACAAATAGCTGTGAAACATAAGACTATAGCTAACTCCAAGCTATGTCTTTCAAAACACTAGAAGTAAAGATGAAGAGAGTTAGAGGTTAGGACTGTTCTTGTAGCCTCAGAATCTCTGGTTATAATTCTGTCTGAAACCACGCTGTGTTCTTACTCAGGGGATAAGTGGTATTATTTGTCCTAACCAAGAAAGAGATTTTCATTAAAGAGCTTCCAAGTAGCCCGGCTCGCAGATTTGCCCCTTCTCCTTTATGTATGTGGCTGTTATCCATCATCCGAGTGATGTTTTAATGGCTCAGGGGTGACTTGTTTTTCAGTGATGGCTGAACCAAATCTGTCCTACACTAAGTCCGTCCTGATTTATAAACCAGAGCAGGATGCAAACATTTGGGTTGCTTTGGTCGAGAAATAGTGCACAAACTTGGATGGTTTATCTAAAGACAATTCTCAGAGTAAACGGTAGCCACTGGCGGGGAGCTGCCTTGTCTTTCGTGTCAGCCACCGCATCCTCCAAAACCGAGCCAAGAAAGGTCTGTCTGATTGTTTGCCTCTGGTCCAGGGAGAAATACGGTGCTGGTTATTGAACATGGCTGCTACACAGTGCCTGAGGGTTGGTTTTTTTTTTTTTTTTTTAACCTCCTCAAGAAACATTGTGGGATTCTGTGGTATTTTTTTTATTACTAACTGGAAACTACTGAGGAGGTGGAGCCCAAGACGATGCTTTTAACAGGCGGCTCGGAATCCTGCAGTGGTACAGCTGTGAGCAGTGGCAGCTTGAGTCACCCCTCGCTGTACAGTGACGAGGAGGGGGGCACGGGGACAGCTAGCTCAGTGGCGTCCAGATCTGTTTGATGAGTACGTGTTTACAGTGTGTAACGTTCACATCCATCTGAGGAATTGCTTCGTGTACTTAACGTAGCTTAATTCTTTTTATTTTTATTTATTTTTTCTGTATTTTAGGGAGGAGTCTACAGGGCGTTCAGGGTCTCACTACTAGATCAGAGTCACAGTGATTCTCCTGTATACAGCCTCCCAAGTGCTGGGATTACAGGCATGCGCCACCACACCCAATCTCAATCCCAGTCTCAGCACTGCAAGCCCGGGGATCGAACCCCCAGCCCCTGCACCTAGCTTAATTCTTTTTAGTACCCTTCCCTTCTCCTCCATTCCAAGGTCCCCCTCCCATTTCCAAAACTTCTATCTCCCCATTTCATGTTGTCTTTTATTTTGCTTTTGGAAAATTATGTGTACCTCGAGTTTCTCTTAGAAGTTGTGAGATCTTTACGCTTGTACGTCTGATGTGTTTCACTCAGCATTGTAGTCTCAGAGTACATTTATTTTCCTACAAATGACTTGTGTATCCTTCTTTATGGCAGAGTAGTAGTCCATAGTGAATAAATACATTTTCTTTGCCCATGCATCGGTTAATGGGTGTATAGGCTGCTCCAAGCTCAAGCGGCGACGAGCCGTGTTGGCTGTGATCATGGTTGTGTGTGTAGCTCTGGCTCTAACGGCCCTCAACTCTCCTGCACTGAGGAGAGCCATAGGGCAGGAACGGCCAACTCCTGCATCTATCCAGAAGTGATGGTGTTGGGTCTGTTTGGTGGTTTCAAAATTGAGCTTTAAACAAACAAACCCAAAATTGAACTTCGTGATACGTGTTTTAGAATTAGAAGATTTTTTTTTCTTTTGTGTGTGTGTGTGTGTGTGTGTGTGTGTATTTTAGTACAGGGTCTCACTACATAGATCAGAGTCATAGCGATCCACCTGTGTTCAGCCTCCCAAGAGCTAGGATTACAGGCGTGTGCCACCATGCCCAGTCTTAGGAGACTTTCTAAAAGCCAAGGCTTCGGCTCCATTTTGCAGACAGGGAGAAACTGCTGGCCTGGAGGGCGAGAGGCTGTGTGCACCTGGATTGCTTTACCCCTTTCAAACGAGCTCCGGCCATCCTGCCTGGTTCATCCCTGGGACTCTGTGGACATCTGGTTTGGGACCCCCCACCCCAGCGTGTTGTTTCTTAACTACATCAGGAAATTGGACATCTGCAGACTGGGCTGGTGTGTCAAGGGGCATGCGAGCCTCTCCCCAATTCCAGACACAGCTCCTGCCCACCTGCTCGTTTCATCTGCATTCTTTTCTGTGCATCTGTCTGCTGCAGTTAAAAGTAACTGGTGGGCTGCCCCTTCTCCTCCAGCAGAAGTGGGTCGGATGGTGGATGCTTCAGAGGACCCAGAAGCCGCACGGACTCGCCTAAGGGTGCAAGGCCAAACAGCGTGGCCAGAGACCCGAAAGGCACCCCGGAAACTCCGTCAGCATCCCTGGCTTTCCCAGTAATGCTTGCTTTGATGGTGCTGGCGCCTTCTCCTGCAGAAGGTGCTCTTTGGGTGGATGAGAATAAGACAGAAATGCTCCGGTCTTGGCCATTTTGGCTCTTGGCCCAGATACCTCGCCTTTGACTTGCTCACAGGAGTCTCTATTTGAAATTATTGCATCGTCCAGAGGTTTCCACCATCTCCAGTCTGCTCTGAAGTGGAGACAGATGTTTCCTCTCGATGTGAATTGGAAAAAAAAAAATTTTTTTTTGAGATAATCGGAATGTGCCGAGCGTTTGCATAAAGAGTGAGATCAACTTTGAGATATGAATCATAGCTGTAGTCTGGATTTAAGAAGTGAATATGAACAATTAGATGGTGTGTTAGCAGATGGTGTCAGCCTACGTGAGAGTGAGTCCAGTTGTGTGCTAGCGTGAACCCAACAAGCAGCAAGAGTGGATCTGTTGCTGCTTCTGTCGCCTTTCTGTCCAGTGGCCTGCACTCTTGTCTTGAGGCCTTGTTAGGTGTGCAGAACCTCAGGCCCCTCCTCAGCCCTCCTGTGCAGAAACCTGCATTTTTACAAGATCTCCAAGAAGTTTCCTTTTCATTCTCGGTAGGCACACATTCCTGCAGAACAAATGTACCCACCAGGTAGTGGGTAGATGCCTTCCAACAGGAAGCCTCCCCCTTTCCTCCTCATCTCTTGACTCCAGTGATTCATGCTGCCTGTGCTGCCTTCCCCTCCCCATCTCTTTGGGGTGTTAGAAAGCACATCACTTCCCAGACAACCCCTCCATAGGGTGATGGTCCCGTCTCCCCTTTCCCTACCGTGTGAGAACTACTTGATTAGTTTTGTTGTTTTTTTGAGACAGGTTCTTGATATGTAATTAGGCTGACTTTGAACTCATTCTTTAGACCAGGTGGGCCTTGAGCTCATGGCAGTCCTCCTGCCTTAGCTTCTGAATGCTGGGACTGTAGGTGTGTGCCTACAGGTGTGTACTTAAGAACTACCTGATTATTGCCCCAAAATAGTCATAAGTCCCTTGTATTTATATCTCTTGGATCTTGCCCAGTCTTTGTCTCTCTTGGCTAATGCATTAAAACAAAAACCCAACATATTTAGTGTTGTTGTTGTTTTTTTTTTTTTTTTAATAATTTTTTTTTTACATTTATTTATTTAGTGTGTGTGTGGCCAGCTCAGCCCACCAGGGGGCGGGGCT